>JASDQU010308355.1:50683-60756 GCA_032191745.1 Picea mariana | reverse complement strand
GTGAACCCGCGAACCTGCAAACATTGAAATATGACTAAGTATGGAAAGATAGATGTTGAATGAAAATTCTAAGTATAGTATCATTTTAATATAGGAGAGGAGAGGAGAACACGATACTTAGAAATATTGGACCTCTGGACAAGATCTTGAGTAACTTAGGCATACATAAACAAATTTCTGATCCAAAAAATGTGTAGCGAAGCTAAGACTGAGGGTTGCAGAGTGAATTTATAAAATTTCAAAAAATGTCTTTTTTTGATATTAAGGATTTTATGAATCCAAGAGAGGGAATATATAGATGACCAAATTTTGGTCAACAACTGGCTCTAACTATGTGATAGTGACCCCCTGTTGGTTGCTGAGAATCCAAAATCTTAGTTGCTTCCTTATCCATTGGGACATGGAGTCATCTTCAATAAATTCTTATAATTATTCTTCTTTCATGGAGTTATTTTCAAACTTCAATATAAAGACGTCCTTATTATGGAAAACTGAACTGAAGAAACAAATTATGTACATACATGATCTACCTACCCTATTTTACTTGAAAGAAAGGGGCACCTTAGGTGTAGAAAGATTTCCAATGGATCCATTCAAGCATTGATTTGATTTGTGGAATGAACTCCCAAATTATGAGATATTTTGGGACTTGTACCAATGAGTCAGGGGCACTCTCAATATGTATTGGAGAAAAATTATACCAAGTATGGTGAAGAATATAAAGAAGCATTATACAAGAAAAGTTTGTAGAAGAATACATAAGGGTATTTGCAAAGCCATTGATGGGCTTGATGAAGAATACAAAGAAGCATTATGACATGAAAGAAACCCTTCATTTTGAATTTTTTCATTGGAGTTTCCAAGGAGTTCATTCTCCCGAATCTTTGGTGCTTCTCGTTTCTTTTTGAAATTACAAAAAAGGTGAGCCATGATTAAAATAAGAAACAATTTTCTTGAATATTATTCTAAAAAATTTGAGCCATGGAGATTTATGGTTCCTCAAATATATTGAAAATAAATCAGTCCCTAGTATGGTCACCAAAAATGTTGATGCTTGAATCCGTTAGGACTGACACAACAACCTCATGAGCACATTAGTCACCCTTGTTTTTTAGAGAGGTGGTTCTTCTCTTTGGATACAAGATATATCTTTGAATATCTTGGATTAGGAAGAGAGCTAAGCACAAAATCCCAAATATTTACTGCTTGGATTTATATGAAAATGGTTCTTCAATAACCCAATATGATCTTTATGTGCAACGAAAGTCTTTTTACAAATAAGAAAACATTGAAGGAGGGATTCAACACCATAATTAAATTGAGATAAACATCACACATAATATTCTTAATAGTATACAAATGCATTCATATATTCTTCATGAGAAATAGGAGGGAATGATTTGATCATCTCAAATAATTTTAATAGAGTACTACAATTAGTAATAAAAGAGAAATTGATAGGTCAACCTCAAATATCTCGTACTTAAAACTCAAGGTTACAAGATACAGTCAAGATCAAACCCGAAGCAATTATTTCTCAAGTTTATTCATGAGAAATGTTCTTCATTACCAAAACTTTGACAACCATGTATGTGGTTGCAAATACTCCATTATCATGTAAGAAAAGTTTGTAGAAGAATACAAGAAGAACACTCAACAACTCAGCCTTATGCCCAACTATGAGATTCAAGCATAAATCTATGAGAAGTGGTTGTTACGAGAAAAATCTCTCTATGGCATAGGGTAAACCACAACAGACAGAATGACATGCAAAAATCAATTCTAATTCCAAGTACTCTATATAAATGAAATGCCAACAAGACAATATTAAGAGCCTACCTCGTCCTAAAGTTCGATGAAGATCACTGTTGAGCATGCAACTCAAAGGTTTATACCTGCAACTTTTCTTCAACAACCGATATATATAAGAATATGGTGATAATATATAATGTTAGCATATAAAATAGCATAATACATTAAAATTCATGACAAATACGCCCATGGAATAATAATTCAAATAATTGCAAGATATCAATTGGATGAGAAAAGAGTATTTATATTAAAAATGATCAACATAAGTGTATAAGTGACAAACTTATGTAATGACACTTATCAAAACAAAGAAACTAAGTCCCTCCATATAGGCCTCCACCACTTCAATCCTCAACCAAAGGTAAGCTCATATAAAGGAGACAAGAGGTTCTCCATCAAAGAAGGAAGAGCTTGGGGGCTGGACAATGAGTTCAGAATTTAAAGGATAAAGGGATGCAGACTCAATGTGAAGTGAAAATTTCTCCAAAGTATTTTTGCTCTCAAAAGTTGAATTCTCTCCTCTTCCATGGATTGGATATGGCTCAATTTATAGCCTTCAAGTGGAACTGAAGGGCCGAGTTAGAAAATTTCTAGTATATGGAAGGTCAAGGATCATGGATCTTCTAACATGAAATGGAAACCCGACACACTTTTAATTTTGATCACCAAACCCGATGTACGTGTGATGTAATGGAGAAACCTGCATATACACATGTTGTCTAACTTGTAGGGTGTGTATATGTGGGAAAATATGAATTTTTGGCTCTGGAAGGTACAACAAGGGACTTCAAGTGTGCATAGGGAAATGGAAAGGCCATCCAAGAAAGTTGCATGGGGTGAGGAAAACATTTCTATAACATATGCCCCCTAATATTTGAGGTCAGAGGAGTAACTGTGATGGCCGAAATACATTAAAATTCCCATAAGTAGAGTAATGGAGACTCAGCTGGAAGTGCTACTTGCTCATGAGAATATTACAATCCATAATGACTTTGTACACATGGCTACTAATTTGAATTACACTACAGATCCATGTGGAAATATACCAAATACTTGTTCATGGCCATGAATAGTAAATACAAAGTAGACAAATGCCATAGGATGTCATAGTCATGAACAAGATCCATTGGAAACCAGCCTCAAAATCAATCTGAAGATATTTGTATACAATGGAGTACAATCTTATCTCCCATGATCACTGAAGTCATATAGGTATTGGTCCAATGAAAGACAAAAACATAATAGGAATGCTTCTATTGTAAGATGAATGTCTTCTACACTATCCGCCAAAGGTGCAAGTCTACATAATGGGAATAGAGCATTTTATGTCGAACAAAATGAGACTTTGTTTGATTATTGATCATTAAGGTATACCGTTAACAAACACGAGACAAACTACCGATAATGAAAGTAGGTATCAAGGCACCAAGTACATTCTTAAAAGTGTGAATAAATGTGTTGAGGTCAAACACTTGAACAATCCATCGATCACGAGACATTCATGTATTCCCAACTGTCGATGGTGAGAGGACCTACCACTGATGTTCACAGGTACTCATAGGACTCTAAGTCTCATTTCCATAATAGAAGAACTAAATTCAATGGAAGGAGACTCACTAAAAGGAGAGAATTAAGGAATATCTCATCAGTCAACACAAGGTACAAACAAATAACTTGATGATTTGGAGGAACTCGAACAAAGAGGATGTTCACAAACCAATGACCCTGTGCATTTTTCGCATGCACTAGATGTAAGTAGTGCACAAAAAAGACCCTCTGAATAACAACCAACAAGGAAGATTGTCGAAAAAGGTGAGAAAACCACCAATAAGGATAATGACATCTAAGACACTTGTTACATGTCAAAATTCCTCACTTCTATAATGTCACATCCTCATTGTCGCAAGTGTTGCAAGTGTCACATTTTTGTCACAAGTGTTGTAAATGTTGCATTTTTGTTATCTGTGTGTCACATTGTGAACGACCATGAAAACACTTGATACATCCTATAGAATATGTTAGAATAAGAAGCCACAACATTTGACAAATGAAACAAAGTGTTTTTCTATGAGATTTGGTCATCTTGACAAATTTTTGGAATATCAACGCTCCCCTACTCATATGCAGGGAGAACTAGCACTCTCTTTATATCTAGAAGAGAGAATTGTAGCTCTCTATTTCCCATTGTAAAGGAGCACCGATTGGTTGAGAAAATCTTGGGAAGAAATCCCCCTTTTCTATAAGGAAAACTAGGGATGATTTGAGCTGGTTTGGATTGAATCTAACCCTTATGTTGCATCTAAGGGAGATGCCACAACTGATGGATCCATATCCTCAACTAATCCCAAATATAACCAAGGTGGTTGGGCCTCCCAAAGACTATAAATGGAGGCATTCTCATGGTGAACAAGGGGGGAAAAGATCAACAAAAGAATTGTTATTCTGATTATAGATTTTTCGAGCAAGGGGTTCGACTAGGAGGATGTGGAGAAGTTGTTGCAACACCATCCATGATTGTAAGTGTATCTTTCAAGTTCTCATCAATATACTTGGCCTATTCCCTCTTATTTTGTGTAACATACATATTCTTTTCTATTATAGATGAATTTTTTTAATCCAATATGGTAGAGTAGGAGTTTCCTTGTTTCTCTTTGTTGTCCATGGTTTTGCAGGTACCAAGCTATGTGAAAGAGTTTGGACATCAAGCACGAATTGGAGCAACAAGGATAAACAATGGAAATAGGTATGATCACATTTTTCTTCTTCTCTCTTTTTGGCTATTTAGACAAATCTCAAAGGGATGTTAGTGTCCATTTGCATCTTTTTGTCTTGGTATTAGGGGTCTAGAATCCAAGAGGATATTCAACTGTCTGCAGGGCAATTATTCCATAACAGAAATTGGTGACTCCACTAGGGATCAAAGCTTTCAGTTTTGGTTCTTTCTTTGGTTTTTATTTTCCTTTTTCCTATCTTTAGATCCCATTTCTGATTTGATCCATTCATACATCTGTAATCTTAGCTCAAGTTGTCATACAAAGTCTATGTTTGAACTTTCCTGAGTTATTGAATTTTTTGGGTTTTTCCAAAAATTTTCTCATAACCAATGCCCTCTCTAGTTAAATTCAGAGTGTTGATTGCTCGATCGATGCTTCTCCATAGTATATTAGGGAGCACTGTAGTACTCTGGTGTTGTCAGTACTAGAACACTGATTTTTTCTCGCCTAAAAAAATTGTTGACTGTTTGTTTGCTGGGTGTAGTTCTTTGGTATTTCTCTCTAGCTTAGATCTTGTTCTATCAGGTTATGTATTATGTTTGGCTTACAACTTGCTTCTTTTCGCTCTTTTAGTATTTGATTGGGTTTTGTGTTGTCTTTCCTTGTCACAAAAATGATTGTTTTTCCTCAAAACTTGGGTTATTTTTTGCTGCTCTTTTTGTTCATATGATTGATTAGAGATTATTATAAGGAAAGTCATTGATCCCAGTCTTGTTTACTTGGTCTTTGATCCTTACTCATTTCCAGAAATATTTTTAAGTGTGATGCTTTGTTTTTGGTGTTTTTCTTTGAATCGATAGTTTGTTTTTTTCATCTCTTATCGATTGTTGAGATTGTCTTTGTTTATGTGCTTTTTCTTCCTCATTTCCAAATGTGAAATAGTGAAATCATTCTTCATTATTAGTGAAATAAGAAGCACTGGATGAATTATTCAATTCACGTTTACAATTAAACAAAGGGATATTTTTTTCATTGATTTTTGGATATTCGAAATGATTTTTTTACAAATTGGCACTTAATTGGATTCTTGTTGAAAACAAATTGCATGAAAGTTTTTCATTCTTGTGTTTGGTAGTGAAATAAAGAAACTCTTTTCCTTCCCATAGATAGAAATTCATTGAAAGAAAAGTTTGCATATCATTCTGTTACTTCTTTGGAATAGGCAGTGAGAATAACTCTCTAAAGCATTCAAGACAAACTCATAATCTTGCGATAGGGAGAGCAAATCCAATTTTCGTATAAGAATAGCTGGGATCCCCCTCTCACACAGGGGTTACACATGAGGTCATGTTCAAGAGAGAAACAAATAATATCCCTCCGAGGCTTAACCATTCATAGTAGTCAAATCATATATTGGGGGTTGTTCTTGAGGTTCAACTGTCTTCATTTGGTCTCAGAGCTTCGTGAATTCCAAATCCGTTCGGGGTCCTCTAGAGGTTTACCGGTCCACTTGTCCTCATGTCTTTTGAAGGATTTCAAACTTGATATGCTTCCCATACATTCAGACTTGAATGTCGAATGTACCCACCTAGAGGCTGACTACGAGTTGGTGTACTTAGTAGCCACAATATTTAGGGTCCTTGCACAAGGTGACAGTGAAGGGAAGTCTTCACTTACCTAGAAGAGGCATTGGTCAAACTCACTTGGGCTCCTTGGAGGGTAACCCATGGGTAAAACTGTGAGGAATATTGCACCAAGGTGTAATTCTGTTAAGCAGGTCACCAACGTAACTGATCCACCTACCCATATTCTATCCCCTTCTCACTTTGATCATGCGATGTTGGATTTCATCACCAACTAGTACGTTCATTGAGAGAAGGCATTGTTTGCTTGTTGGTTTTCTATATTTTTAGCGATTTTTGTTTATTTACTTAGTTGTATTTCAAAATTGATATTGTATATGATAAAGTTATTCATAGATCACGTAGGATGCAAGGGTTTCCGCCAAAATTTTACGAACCCTTACCTCCTAATTCACCTGAAGAATTTTATCATGAAGAGGTTGAGAACAATTAAAATGTTGGGAGTGCTGCTACTCTTTTGTTATAAAATCCTGAGAGAGCCTTAGTTACGGTTGAGGAATATTCCAGTATTCTTATTAACTAGACTTCACAAGTTCCTCTCAAACCACTCCTTCGTTGTTTGGACTCCTCAGGTAACGTTATAAAAGAATATTACCCTCATCTGTTGTCAAGGCCATATACTGAGACAAATATGAAATCCACACAACTAAATTTTAATGATGAATACATGACCCCTTATTGTTCTATGGAAATGGTAAATTCACAGCAAACTCCTATTCATTCTATATGGATAACTCCATCGGGATGTAATATTTATGAAAAATTCAATTTTATCCAACCACCTTTTGATGCTCTTACCTCCACTGGTGTTGAGGAAGGACTGTTAGGTCAGACAATTGACAGTCCCATCGAACAAGTGGTCAATAATTCTACTAACTTAGTACTAGTTCAAGGTAATATCAGAGTTGTGTTGCCTAGCCATATGCAAAGTACCTTTATAGTTACTCCTACCGTACCTCTTCAACCGACAACTCCTTATAATTCATAAAACCCTATTGGGACACCTAGGCATCATCAAAAGCAGAACCTTGACACACATGTAAACTCAATTGTGGGACAAATCTTGGCTGGGGAGAAACCACTTTCTAGTGGAGACATCCCTCCCAGGGTAAAACCATCCTTACACATACTAGTTCCAACTGGGGGGAAACCCCCTTTCACAAAAAACCCTAGCTGTTACCTAATCAATGGTAGGGAGGCAACCTTCTTTCACTACAAACCCTTCACAATTATGTGGACCACCCCAAGGAGGTATGTTTCATCAACCATGTCAAGGAGGGCCATCATACCCCAACCCATAAGGAGGAATATCAAATCCCAACCCTTTTGGATTACATTATGGACAACCTTTGTTAGGGGTTTGAATCCCACTTGGGGTCCTCAATGTCAACACTATTATCCTCCCCATGGGTCAAATCCTTACCCTCCTCAAGGAAAACTTATTTACCCTCCTCAAGGGTAGATTGGTTATCTATCCCAAGCTAATCAAGAGAACTATCCTCCCATGGGTTACACTGGTTATGCTCCCCAAGGTCAAATGAGTTTCCCTTATCCTTTCATGAACATTTGTCAATAGATGAATCCTCCCTTTGCTAGTCAACAACATCAATACATAGGAGGGCCTATTGGTTACAACCATCCACCTCAACCAGTTTATGGCCTTACTGGTGTCCCCATGCCACACCAGTATCACCCTTAGATCAATCAATAGATACCATTCTTAGCCACTCTGGATCTACCAGATATATCAAGATCGACAAATTATCCCATATTAAATTCTCCTTTCTGGCGAGTTATTCTTGCTAAATTACCTTCTGACATCTCGAAATTTGACGGTAAACCCAGTGAAGACCCTAACAACCACATTATGAAATTTCATCTATGGTGTTCATCAAATTCACTAATGAATGATTCTATTCGGTTATGTCTTTTCCAGTGCACACTTACGGGTTCAAAAACCAAATGGTAGATTGAGCTTCAATGCAGTACTTTTCAAGATTTTAACTCCCTTTCCATGGATTTTCTCACACACTTTCAATTACCCATCCGTTACGAGACTGGTACAAAACTCTTGACCTCCCTTTATCAAACCAACTCGGTACATATCTATGATCATATTCATGAGTGGAGACGATGACAAAGGTTGATAAAAGAAACCATTTCTGACCAATTACTGGATGAATGGTTCACTAAATCTCTTTTACCTCCAATTTCATGTGACGTAGCCATGGGTGGTGTTGTCACTGAAAAGGAATCCAACACTCGTGCCTAGTATCTAGACTTGGTTTATTTCCAATATCGTACTTTGTATGAATTGATTCTGAATGCTCCCCA
Source organism: Picea mariana (assembly GCA_032191745.1). Lineage (NCBI taxonomy): Eukaryota > Viridiplantae > Streptophyta > Pinopsida > Pinales > Pinaceae > Picea > Picea mariana. Next base: position 52,253 of record JASDQU010308355.1, on the reverse strand, counting down.
TACATTAAGCGATCCATCAAAACCATCCTCCACAACTCACGCAGAGGGAGTTATCGGTTATGTTGAAACCCAATCCAAATCATAGTCGATCAAACCGACTAATCGCTCAATTACTACACCCACTACCAGTCTGACTTCACTCTCATACACCTCCACCCCGAATCAAATATATGAGGTGAATGCAGTCAAATATTCTTCTCTGTAACAGTCAGGGGGGAAGAAGAAAACGAAAAACAAGCCAAAGAAAAACAATAACCAAAATGAAAATCCAAAAACACCAACTCAACTACTTGCTACTAAGAAAAAACGACAACAAAAACCAAAATTTCCATGTCTCATTTATGGTGACAATCACTGCACATGAGATTTTCCTCATCACAACAAAGTTGCAAATTTTTTTAAAGGAAATTCCCAACCCGTTGTGTTAACACAACCTTTTCCATAGCAGCAGTCCCTGGTTGTGCAAGCCCCTGCACCTTCGACAAGAGGAAATCGAAATCATCCTCCTAGCGAGGAAGCTTCATCGAGTGTGCACATTTACATGTTTAATGGGATCAATTTGACCACTCGTACTATGACATATGACACTCTAGCTAAACATAATAAGGAAAAGGTAACTAATGGTGCTACATCAGACCCCCCATCCACCATCATTACTCCTTCATCTGGGCCACTCCATATTGAGAAATATACCTTCAACTCCATATTATGTCCACCCAACAGTACAATTCGAAAGTACTTTTAATCCTAGTTCATGTGCTGCTCAAAACTACAACATCATTAAATATTTGGCCCAAGCACTGTGTGCTATGTCTGATCTCAAAGTTCTACAACATTTCCCTAGTCAACGTAGGACTCTTTTGGCATCCATCAGAGAAATAGATCTTATTTCATTTAATAATATCACATTTAACCTCAATAATTTTAAATTGTGACTCTCTTACCAACTTTCTTTCTAGATCGATGTTGTCATCCATAATCAACATATTCATCTCACGATCTTGGATGAGGGAGATTCCACATGTGTCATGTCGTTGGATTTTTTGGAAAGGATTGAAATCGCCTGGTCTTAATCAATCCCCTACTATGTTACGAGCATTCTATGGAAGAGAATTTTGTCCTCATGGAATTTTATAGTCCTTAGTTGTTCAATTGGGAGGCAAGATTGTATCAGTGGATGTTGAGGTAGTCGATTCTCCCCTCGATTACAACTTATTGTTAGGAAGACATTAGTTTTATGCCATGACTGTTGTTGCTTCATCGGTGTTTTGATGTGTCCAGTTTTCCCATCAAGGTAAAATTGTGACCATCAATTATTTAGATTGCTATGCCCCCGACACCCACACTCCCGCAACCAACAACATTCATTTTTTGGGAGATTCCATGATCACTTACGAAAGTGTTGGAGTAGGTATTTTAAAAGACTCTTCACTTATGACTACGCAACATATTTCCATGATCAATATGATCTTGACTATGGAACATCAATCCTATGAATAATCTGATCCATGGATCGTGCCTATTCCTTTAGAATTTGAAGCACTAGGTGATTCCATGCCACTCAGTTTTG
>JASDQU010308354.1:79879-91560 GCA_032191745.1 Picea mariana | reverse complement strand
TTTCTTTTGGAGACATCAAGAGAGTTGTTCACATGATCAATAACAATAGAGTTACATATGAGGAATACCTACACATTGAGTTCCTCAAACATGGTATTCACTCTATCAACTCCAATATTGTCAATTTGTTTGATTTATTGTGTTGTTTGATCAAGTTCTCCTTTCACATGGTTCCTCCATATTATCCACCCCATTTTGAAATCAAGGTTTAGTTAAGATCCTACAATTACATGACCATCATGATTGGACACACTTAAATACCTGTTATCAAATTTAGTTAAGATCCTATGTGAATGAAATAATTATTTTTTTTAAAAACCCCAATATTGGTTTCTTTAGCGACTAACCTGTTCATCGCTAGTATTTCCAATTGGTCACAAACATCAGCGTGTTAGTCGCTAGAGAGACCAATGTGGTTCATTGACTAAGTTTTCCAGGGTTGTCTTGGTCACTCTTGAGACTAATATTAGTTGTTTGACCGACTAACATTTGTCGCTAGCCAAACTTTTCCCTATTGTGAATAGCCTTCTTTTCCTAGTCGCTAGACCGACAAAGATCCATGTGTGGCCACTAGACCGAAGAATGAATTCCAACGAAAAAAAAAATCATCTTGGTCGCAAAAATGAATCTATTCCGTCGAAAATTCGTCTCTACTTCGTCGCAAAAATGTTCAAATTTAATAGTGTGTGCATGATCCATGCCCCGTGATGGAATCCCTGTGATGTATGTAATGAGATCTATGTCTATTGAGATGAGCTTGTCCAACCACATATCTCCACCATGTGTGACCACCATAAACTGCTTGACACAACTGCTTGCATATTGGCCTCTGCCAAAGTGTGGTAGGTCCAATAGACCTAAAATCCCAGTTTTTTCCAGTCCTGCTGTCCACTGGACCGGTTGATGAATCAGTTGCCCAAAGGGATCTACACCCATAGTATATAGGTAGACTTTCTTAGCGAACTCTGGGAACTTGTCCATGTCCATTACATCATGGTTTGAATACCTTAATTTTTCTACATAACCTAACAAATCTTCTTTTACCCGTACCCCTTTTGGTATGCACAACAAAACAATTGCTATGGCGGGTTGTCTGCCCGGTGACCTAGGTACCGTCTGCTTGTCCTTTCACTATGGTGGATGACTTGAGGTTCCATCCTCCATTGGTCATTCTTCGACATACTATTTCAGTCGGATAGTGACATCCTCCACTACTCCCTCCTGTGGGTCGTCCGACGCTATTGTTTGTGATTCTTCTGGCTTGACTGTTTCTTCCTGATTTGGAGCCATCCCATTGACTCTCAGAGCTTCGATGGGGTTTTCTAGTTGCACTTGGATTCCTACGTGCTCATTTTGTTGGCCCTGCCCCTCTTTTGGCCTATCAATGTCCATGCCCACATGTGTTTTCTGTTGGGTTTCTTCTACCACGAGTGTTGGGTTTTCTGGTGTTGTATCCGGTGATGAGATTTCATCCACATTGACAACTTCTGGTGGTGTAGATGGTTGTTGTTCACTTCCTTGCAATTGTGTTTGTGCTATGGTCCTAACTAATGGTTTTCTAGCTGTATGGATCGATTCTGCTTGTTTTGGTGGTTCCATGGTGGTGGGAACCTATCGTTCATCAAGATTAGTATCCTCTGCAACCTCTCTAAACTTCACTCTCTGCTTCTTGTTCTCTACCGCTCTCTTCCTTTTCCAACTTTGCAATAAGATTTTTGCTCCTGTGTTCTTGCTTTGTATGGGCGTCATGTGAAGCTTTTCAAAGATGTTAACTCTATTACGAATTCAATGAACCGCTAGTACCTATGTAATTTCCATTACTTTCCCTCGCCATCTCCATTTGGCACGATTAATGCGGTGTCTCGTCAGTCATTTCCGACATTCAATTCTGCTAGCCTTCGTCACTTAGCGCTTCTTTTGATGTAGCTGAATTTTTCACTTGTTTTTTCTTTGAATTGAACATTGGCCTTGTCTTCCTTGGGCTTGCATTCTCGAGTGTGTGTGTTCCTTTTCCTTTCGACACACTATGCCGTTGTTGGTACCTTTTGATCATCTTCATCTCCTGCCCCACTTTTTCTTTTTCTGTGTGGTGTTTTTCAAGTTGCGGGTGGTCGACTATCCTTGTATAGTTTAAGTCAGATCCCATTGACCATCCCTCTTAGTTCTGCACCTCCTAAGTCCTTCAACTGTACAACTCCCCCATCTGTGATAGTTTTTACTTCGTATGGTCCTAACCAGTGCATTCTGAGTTTTCCCAGGTGTTGAATGGAAATAACTGTCATACATAAACACTAAGTCACTTGCCTTGAAAGTTTTCCTCTTGATATGTCTATCATGCCAAGATTTGTCCCTTGCTTTCTGAACTTGTTGGTGGAACCCTGCTAGGATCCTATCTTTCTCCATGATCATCAATTGATTCAGCCTGTCCTGTACTACACCTCGTTCTGTCATGTTGGTAATCGAAGCTACATTCAGAATGGGCACCAAAAATTCTAAGGGCACCACTGCTTCTTGTTCGTATACCAATCTGAATGGCATGTGTCCTATTAGATTCTTTCATGTGGTCCTGTATGCCCACAATACTGCTGGTATTTTGAGGTCCCAATAATCCATGTTGACATTATAGATCTTCGTCAGTGCATTCTTAAGGATTTTGTTAAATTCTTCTATTATTCCATTTTCTTGTGGATGATATGGTGTACTCTTTTGATGATGGAATTCAAATTCCTCAGTCATAGCCTTGATGGTATTATTAATGAATTGAGTGCCTTGATCGCTCATCAAAGTTCTTGGGCAACTGAATCTAGTGATCACTTGTTCAAATGTAAAGTGTGTTGTTTTTTTTGCGCTGCAATGCTTGATTGGTGTTGCTTCCGCCTATATTGTGAGGTATTATGTTGCGGTGATAATGTACCTTGCTCCTATCCTCTTTGCTGGTGGGTTAATTGTTCCCACAAAATCTATTGCCCATTTTTCGAATACCTGCAAAGTTACTTGTGGTCACAGTGACATCTCATCCCTTCGATTAGGTTTACCAACCCTCTTATGGACATCACATTGTTGGCAGTACTCCTTCGAGTCCCTGTGAATGATCGGCCACCATAGTCTTGCACGCAATACATTCTGCACGGTAGATTTTCTTGCGTAATGTTCTCCTGCTATTCCCTCATAGGCTTTTGCTAAAACCCTTGATCTTTCGTGTTCTAGCACATATCTTCATAAGATGCTATCTGCACCCATTTTGTATAAGTGTCATGCAATCAGCTGATAGTATGCAGTCCAGACTACCAGGTTTTTCTTCTGCATGGTGTTATATTCCTATGGTGCAGTATCGGTACTCAAGTACTGGATGATGTATGCAAAGTATTCATCGACGATCTGGACTGAAAATAATTGTGCATTCAGAAAGTTGTCCTCTAAACTTGTAGGTTCCTCTCCATTCATGAACCTTGATAGGTGGTCAGGTTTTGCATTCAACTTCCCTGGCTTGACTATTACTTCAAAGTTAAACTCTTGAAATAGTAGTAGCCATCGACATATTCTCCCCCCAACACTGGCTTGTTAACTATGTATTTAAGGGATGAGTGATCTGTGAATATCTTAAAATATTTTCCCAGTAATTAATGTCTGAACTTCTGTAGTGCATAGACCATATCTAGGCCTTTCCTCTCTGTAGTGTTATAGTTTTGCTATGATTCTGATAGTTTTTTGCTCATGAATGTTGATGATCCAAATCTCCTGCTCCCAGATACGCAAAAATGGCTCCAAGTGCTATGGCTGATGCATCTACATGCACATGGAATGTCTTCTCCCAGTATGGAAATACTAGTATTGGCATTGTTACCATCTTTTATTTTAGCGTATCCAAACCGTGTCAAAAATATTCATTCTACTGAAACTTTGTATCTTTCCTTAACAACTTCTCCATTGGCGCGGTGATCTGTGCATACCCTTTGATAAAAATTTTGTAGTATCTTGTGTGTCCCAATGTCGCTCTTAATTGACAGACTGGTTTGGGTGGTGGAAATTTAACAATTACTGCAATATTTGCAAGGTCTACTAGTAAACCTTGCTTGCATAATATATGGCCCAATAGTATCCGAAATGGTGTTCCGAAGATGCACTTCTTTATGTTTAATGATATCTAGCACTACTTGCATATTTTTATCATCAACCGCAATACCTCCACATGGTCTTTCAATAGAATATAGACTATCCAATCGTCCAAGTAGACCTCTAGAAACTAGTGGATAAATTCCTTAAATGCAACAATGAATACTCTGGAAAATATTGTTGGTGCATTCTTAAGTCCAAACAACATGACTATGTACTGGTAGAATCACCATTATGTAGCAAACATGGTCTTGTATCTGTCTTCCTGTGCTATCTTGATCTGGTGGTAGCCTGATAATCCATCAGTGAATGAGTAAACTTCATGTCCCCGTACATTCTCCAACACTTCATCCATGAAAAGTGTAGGGAACGGGTCATGTAGGCATGTATCATTTAACTTCCTCAATTTGACACATATTCTTATCCTGCCTTATTTTTTCTCCTGAACTATTATCGGGCTTATCCATTCTCATTCTTCCATAGGTTCAATGATTCTGGCTTCAAGCATTCTATCGATCTCAACGTTAATTTTTTTCTTATATATCGGGTTTAGTTTGTATGGTCCTTGTCTGATCGGTCTTGCTTCATCTCTGAATGGTATCTTCATTTCTCCTAGATCTCCCTCTATGCCCTTCATTTCTATAAACGTTGTGGGGAACAGATCGTTGTACTTGCGCAATAAATCTGTTATGATTTCTACTGTTTGTTCATCCCAATAGTCTTCAATGCTGGCCATTTTGGGATTCTAAACTGTTCCAATATTGAATTTCTTCACCTTGATCGGTGCAACAATTACTTCTAATTCTAGAAGTGGACCTTCCACTTCTCTTTCACCTTCAGCTTCCTCAATCTGGATATCACACGGATCGTCTTCATTTGGTGCTTCTTCCTGCACATTATAGCATGACAACAATTCTTTCACTGTCTGTCTATTCCGTTGTTGTTCTTCTGTTATGAGTTCGACTTCTAGTTCCTTAATGAATATCACCCCTCTTATCTTCTTAAGTGTTGCATCTATGTTGGGGTTCTCATGCTCAAATGATAAAGTGAATGTAAAATTATGTTGCAATACTGTCCAACTCGAAGTTTCTCTGCCCAGTTATTGGTCTATATACCAGTTCAATGGTATGCCTTCTAAGGTATGTACAAAATGATGAGGCCATTCCTCTTGGGGTGTCATTTTCCACAGCACTATGCACTTCTCCAAGTGTTTCGCCGGTGCCCCCTGTCCATCGTACTTCTGCTGCTGGTTGCTTCTCTATTCTACGCCAAACCTTATGTGCAGTAACTGCTTACATTGGTACCAATCCTTGATTGTTTCTTTTTGTGCGCCCCACCATCTTGCAGGTGTGGCATTGAGTGCTATATTGAGTGCTAAGAGTCTCTGGTTTTCTAATACTTCATCCTCGTACTGTGCCAGGCATTCTTCTATATCTTTTAGCCCATGTAAACTGGGTGGTTCCCTTATCTCTGTACCTACCCATCTTACTACACGGTCTATTCTTGCGCATCCCCTCATGGAAACTTCGTGTAGCCTCTATTGCCAGTTCTTTAAACCTATATTTGATTATGTCGCACATGAAGTAATGCTCTGCCAACTGAGTATCCTATCTGTAGTTTGGTTTACGTAATCCTCATCACATGCAATTGTTCTATACAACTCGATGATTTACTCCAAGTCTATGCAAGTAGGTTCTACAAACCTTTCCCCTTTTGATAGGTCTAATGGCGTAATGACCCTATATTCCCCTGAATAAAATGTCATTTTATGTGTCTTTAAATTTATTATGGCCTGGTTATCGGATTCCAATCCAAGTCAATTAATGTTGGATATGGTGTTGTACCGTCCATTATTTCAATCACTTTGAAGTCTGCTTTAGTTTGCACTCCATCCATATCTATTGTCACTCCTTTCAGTATGCCAATTGGTAGAACTATGTGTTGGTTTTCTAGTTTCAACTGAACAGGTGAATATCCTAATGTGGGCTCTCCATACATTGCCATGTCTTCTTTGGTAATACATTGACTTCAGATCCTATATCCAGTATGATATCTCCCATGTTGAAATATTCAATGTTGGCATTCAACCTGAACTCCCTACTTGTTCTTCTCCTTGTATGTAGGTGATTGAATGTTTTTTGTTCTAGTTTTCCTTTTGTCTCTATGCTACATATTTCCAATATATTTTGCAATATTTTGATAGAGGATGGATCATTCAATATTTTTATGCATGATTGAAAAAATCCTTTGATTGTACTTACTTGTCCCAAGGGCTGCGTTCCTTTGGTATGATTCAACGATGTAGGCATCTCGTACTCTAGTACTTCCATGCTTTGCTGCCCAGTTGAATTCGATGTGGTGTCTTGCTTAAAAATTCTTGTCTGGCTTGCTTAAATGTTTCCTTCTCGTTTTGCGCATAGAACTATTTCCTTGGTTCGACATTCTTCTTCACCCATTGGTGATGTACTGGCTCTTGATGGACTACGTCATTGCCTATTTTAGCTCCTACACACATAACTATGTTGATGTTTTGTCCTTCATCCCTTGCTTCGACTGAAATCCATTGAACATTATGTTTGTTTTGATTCCTCTTCTCCTGGATCTTCCCTAGTAACGTAGGACATTCTTCCATGTCATGATCCAATGCACGACAATTCATACAAGTCACTGGTGGAAGTGGACATTCTTGCATAATGTCCTGGTTGTTGACAGTTGTGACATACCACTAGTCCTCTACCACTTCCAAATCTTCCTCTTGATCATCCTCCACCTCTATAGCCATCTCGATCTCCTCTCGACATGTTATACAGAGGCGGCTGATTGTACTGCGCAGTATTGTACTAAAGTTGCATGGTGTTGTACTGTGGTTGTATAGTATTATATGGTTGTTGCACAATACTATACTGCTGTTGGGAAGTGTTGTATGGGGATGGAACTTGGTTAAACTGTGGTGTGGCTTTCCCAGTCATCATTTCTTCCCGCACCCTATATGCATCTGATGTCCTTTCTCGCCTCAAATCCATAGTTCTACAATCTTTGTCATCATGGCCCACTGACTTGAAAAAGTTGCAATATGAACTCTTTGGGACTGTCTGGTATTTCTGCATCATTGGGAAATGATATGGATCATGGCCTGGTTTCTTAAAGATTTTGCACCATAGTCCTCCTATTGGTAATGGACTAGGCATTCCTGTTTCCATATATTATGCGATTGTTGGACATTCATTCTTGTGGTGTCCTTCCGTCCTGCATGTGGTACACCAAATGACTTCTCGTTTGTCCTTACTTTTGTTCTGGTTTAGATGGAAAGTTAAATTCTTCAAATCCTCCTTCATCTCTTCGATGGTTGGATACATCTTCTGGTATTGGTTTTCTTCCAGTTGCAATGCTCCCTGCAAAGCCTCTGCTTGCATCTGAAACTTCTGTTGTCGCAGTGGATATTTCAACTGTCGTAGTAGTGAATTGATGAACATGTGGCTGTGCTGCATATCTATCATGAGATATTTCAACTTTCCTTTCAGTCACTTGAATCTTTGGTCAATCTCGCACACATGTTCTCATGGTTTTTCTCTAATTTATATCATCTCATTCATGTACTGATCCTATGAACTTGGCTTCTAAAACTCATTTATCAACAACTTCTTGATGTCCGCAATTGTTCTGGTTGTCCCTGGTGGATTGTTTGTAGCTAAACTCATATACCAATCCAGTGCACAATCTTGTAGTGTAATCGATAGCTGTTCAAGTTTAGTATCTTTGTATGTGATTTGTTTTGCTTCCCATATATTCTCACATATAAACAAGTGTTTTTCTAGGTCCTCCGATGCTTCTCCTTTGAATTCTGGTAACCTGATGGTGGGATCATGTCCTGTCATCCTGAATGCTGAAATACTACCTCTACCCAGTGTAGATACCTAACTAGTGCTTCTTGAACTGGCTCCTCCAGTTGTTGCTCCTTGTGTATATGTACTTATTGTTTTCTTCCTTCTCTTGAAATTCGGTTTTCTAAATGATGGTGTTATTTTTTGTCTATTAGTCGCACATGGGTTGATGGGTTTCACATTGATATTAATATGAATAGGCTTGCTGCCTTCTCTTACCTCTCTTGGACCTCTCGTCTTCCTCTCATTTTTTGCGCAAAGGATTCCTCACTCTTCTCCACAGCCCGAAGATCCTCTACCTCTTCTTCATCACTTTCCAAGCCTTCCCTCATAGCTATGACTCTCTTCTTTGTGTTCACCTTGTATTGATAGGGTAGTCCACTGCATGTCTTTCTAGCTATCTCCATGATCTTCTTGATCTGGTCATCGCCCATCATGATTGGGTCCAAGGGTTCCTCCTTATTTCCTTTATCCACTTCTCCTCTTTCTGTCACTGCTTCCCCCCTTCGCCCATGTATGAAGGGAAGTTTAGATGTCTGAATCCATTATCATGACACCTTTTTTATATAGTAGTATCTTAATAGAAGTATAAAATGATCTAATATACCTTCCTCGAGGCCCACGTAGAAACTCTTGCTCCGTTGTGTTGTACGAATTCACTATATCTACTGTAAATTCTGTTATAAAGCCTGATACTGCGTGGGTGAATTTGTTATTCACCTGCTGTAACTGCTCAATCTGAACTGTGGTCCACTCTAACTATCGGATCCAGTTTGTTGGGTGGTTATCCTTCAACCTCAATATCCACTCTTGTAATAAGTGTGGAAAATCACAGAAAAATACTTCATGCAGATCAGTAAACACATACTTCTCAAGGTATTTGAGTGGTGTTACTCTAGGGTTTATATTATCTTTTTGCGCAAACTCCAACTCCATTTTCTTCAACCAAATTTTGATATCTGCGTTTGTGGGATTACATGGTCTCAACATCCCCTTCTAGCGACACATTCTCACCTTCTTGTTGTCCGATTCAGTATTCTCTTGACCCACCTTCTGTAGATCCTACATATTTTCAACAGATCCCATCTACTCAATCCTATATTGTTCCAACCGATGACAATGAAACCATTTGTTGGTTTGTTATCTGAGTTTATATCTTTAACTTGATTGACCCAAGGTTCATGTCTACTGGGGTTCCAACAAAGCCTCTAAAACTATCGACCCTCCTGGAAAACCGGAAGGCAACACAACACACAGAGTGCACTGCGCAGTCTCACCCGAGGTAGTCTTAATAGTTGACTACAATACTCAAGTGTTTGCAGTCCAGGATTGAGTGGAGATCTGAGAAGTGTGCGCTGAGAGTTCTATTTAACTTATTAAAGTAATATATTTTCATTCACGATTATGCATGGAATACAATCAACTCATTCATTCAATATGCTAATATCTACTTAGAAACAATAAATAAACACATGCATTCAATCACATAACATCGGTTTTACCGTGGTTCACCCCCTACTGGGCTACATCCACAAATATCTGGCCCTTAATCTCCTCTATTATGGCAGTTCCAAAACTACAACGCCGCATGCTTACAACTCATCCTCAGTCGGGTCGAGATGTAATATGAGGTAGACTAGATCACATCAGGCTCCTCATCCTATGATCTAACCCTCAAGATCCACCCTCCTTACTCCTCTCCAACTCAACAACTTACAAAATTAGTTCGTATAGAAAAATATTACAACTAGCTATCAAAACAAGACTCCTCCTCAAGACCCTCTATATCCACCTCTCTTCTCCTTTTCTCTAAGACCTAGGTATCTATATTTATACGTTTCTGGCTCATCATCCATTACAATGTATTAAAAAACCCAACCCTGATATTGTTAGGTCTTCCATGCATGTGCATGTGCTGCTCTTCCTTCCAACTTTCACTTTCCTCATGCGTGCCTTCCTTCCCAAAATAGCCTTTCTTCCCACTTTGGCCTTCTTCCAGCAATGATCCAAATTTAGGATCTTCCAATGGAGTAGTCTCACAGATATGTCTATTTCACAGAGTATATCTCCAAGACAGTTCCCATATCGTTAGAACTTTCATGCAGGTCAGAACTTATCATACGTACTATAATTAATTTTATTCAAAGTTATATTCATACAATTGAGAATCCAATTTTACTTCTTTGCAGCGTAGGCTTGCCCAATACAATATACACAATTGAATTGATGTTGGGTTTTTGTTTCCATGTCATGAAGATTCAATCTCCGACAACTTTCTAGGAACAAAGTCGCTCGCTCGACAAAGGAGGGTGAGGTGCCTTTTCGTACAATTTTCATATTTATTTTATGTCTCTAGATTTGTTATAGTCTTGAATGCATCTGCACTTCCCTTAGGTTCTTCTTCCTAATTTTGAATTTATCCCTCATTTTTGGCTCCAAATAATTTATTCCAATGACTTAAAATATGTTGCTTGATGGAATGGATGAATTGTTCTAAGATTTCTTTATTTTCTGCATCCCCTTGGACTGCAAATTTATGCACCTTTTGGTTACCTACTTAAAAGAGCTATGTTCATTTTCATTGGATGGATTCAATGGCTACTTTGAAAAGGGTTGAACCTCTTCATTTCCTGGGAATATCTTTGCAAAGTTCCCATACTCATGAAAATTATTGCACTTGAAAGGTATCTGGAGTCTAGGGCTTGTAGGTGGCTCCATCCTTCCACGTTGATTTGCACCAACTCTAGGAGGCCCTTGTCCATGTGTACTTCCACACAACTTCTAGCACAAGAATAAAGGTTTCCTTTTGGCTCTACATGATCGATAAATTGATTGAGCTTGTCTCCAATGGCTCTAAAAGAGGAATCATCCCAAAAACTTAAAGGGTGATGAGGTGGCATCACACACACAGGGGATACATAAATCTCTAGTTCTAGGTCAAAATCAAGGTACAAATGGGAAATGTACATTCCCCCGAATCCCATGAAATAGGGTCTCGATATGAAGATTAGATCTTGATCCTCCTTGTTGATTAATATGAATAGAAAATATACACAACCACATTCATAATATAAAATTTTACTTTGGGTCTTGGGAACCCATTTCTTTGATATCCATGTCTCTATTACTCAAGGGTTGGGCCAAAGGCCAATAAATTTTCATGTTAAAGTTAACTCACTAAAAATGGGGTCTTTTCGCCTTGGCTCATCTAGCTGAGGAATGAAATCTTCATGCTTAAAAAACTAGCTATGAACCGGGTGCTTTCCTTTGGCTACTTTCATGGAAGAAACTAGAGATTTAAACACCTCTTCCTTGGGAAGAGAAGCTTCACCCATTCAAAATCCACCAAAATCATACCACAACAAATTTGATGTAATGTCCCCACTTTGGGACATCATCACAGGGCAGAGACTTATGATGACCGGAGTAGCCAGATGGATGTTATAGAGAATACAAGGGTATTTGAGAGGCATTGTGGGGTCCAGTTGGAATTTATCATCATATTCCATCATCATGAGCCATTCCACACAGGTTGTCTTTGGTTTCATTCCATTCCGACGATTTCCATGATTTTGACTATTTTGAGCTATAAGTTAATTAAAATCACTGAAGAGGGAATTTTGGGCACATTACTTGGAGGAACCTCTTAGTGTAATAGCTCATTGGAATCGGGAGGAGCAACACTAT
>JASDQU010308354.1:20196-75335 GCA_032191745.1 Picea mariana | reverse complement strand
CCTGTGGTGATGTCCCAAAGTGGGGACATTACAAATTAACACTAAAAACAAATAGAAAAAAGTCAACATTTATGTATAATATGAGATGAAACATATTACAGACCTTAGGATCTATGTCATACAAGTGTTCGATAAATTATTCATAACCTTTAAGTTCACTAGAAACAATGTAGTGGAGATAATATTTGCTCTTGATCCTTCATAAAGTCATTTATTTGCCTTTTCTAATAGAGGTTCACCATAAATACCATCACTGTCCTCATCCTCATCCTGTTGAGAAAAAAAATATTGGATCATTTGATTTGTCCCATCATCTTCTTCCATGGGATCATTAACTTGATTTTTCCCATCATATTCTTCCATGAGATCCTCATTTGCTTGATCATGTTTCTCAGCTTGTACAACATCATTTCTACTACTACATGGTGCAATATTCTGCAAAAATATAGAGGGAAACTCTAACTTTATAATTACAAACAATCATGCAAAATTAGCGTGTATAACAAATATTCAAACAATACACACACACACACACACACACACACACACACACATAATCAAAAATATAAAAACAAATAATGAATATATAGCTAATAATTACAACGGGATGATATTCATTCGATCCCCCATCAATGTGCCCATATTTCATACAATGTTTTTTAGTTGTTTCTATTAAAATTATTATGGGATGTGTAGTGCAACATCTTTTGCAAGGGAAACAACATCTACCATCACCCTTTTCACCCTCTTTAGAATTTTTCCCACCTCTAATATTTTGTGACATTCTTACACACAAAAAAACCCTTTCTGAATCATCGTTGTTATAGAAAGATTGTCACAACATATCTAATTCGAAAAAAAATTATAGATATTTTTTTCGTCGCAATAGTGATGAACATTGACCAAATAAATGTTGACTTTTTCAAAGAGTATAACGGTGAATGTTGACTTTATCAAATAGTGTAACAGTCAATGGTTAGCATCGGTCTTGTGATGAATCCATAAGCTCGTCACAAGAGTGACAATAGTCCACTATCTTCACATTCGTCGCAAGAGTGCCCAACATATGTATTTGTTGATAGAGTGACGAATACAAGATGGATTTATAATAAAATTGAAAATTTGAACTCTTTCTCTTGAATTTTGCAATGAAAGGGTAATTTCGTCACAAGTAGTCGTTGCAATTTTTTCAATATGTACTAGTGCTTCGATCCTTTTCTCCATCATTTTGTCTTTGTTTTTTTTTATGATATCTGATGGATGTTCTATATGCACTAAATCCCTCAATTAAATTGTCAACCCAGGGTAATTAAAATTAGAGTTGTAGCACTATATGTGCCAAGGTAGAAAAGCTAGAGGAAGTATGATCTAACTAAGGAGATGGTCTATCTAAGGGTCAAGATACTTAAGAAAATACTATCAATGAGTAAACCCTATTAAATAAATTAAACTATTTACTTTAAGCATATTTTAAACAATGGATCGATAGACTATTCCTAAAGAAGCATATCAAAACCCTACTTTGAACAAGTTAACCTATTTAATCTAATAAGAAACAATGGGTAATATATTTAATCTATTCAATTTAATGAGAAACAACAATAGAAAAATAATCTATTAAATTTATTCAAATCAATGAGCATCAACAAGTAAGCAAGTAAACAATCAAACAACTAACCTATTAAAACTTCTTCAGCAAGTAAATTAATCAAAAATACTCAACAGGTAACTAATCACAACTATTCAGCAAGTAAACTCTATTCTTAAGATAAAAATCATAATCACTTCTAATCTGCAAATGGAAATCTTAACCTACTTAATTAAAAGAATCATGACAATATTCAAAGATTAATCAACAACTATTCGTAATCTACAATAACAAGAAACTTCAAATATGATGATTATGTCTTCGGTGCCTTATGACATCACGATGGCATATAACGTTTAGTGATAGCTCAAGAGGAATAAATTCAATATTAACTTCTATGGAGAAACGAAAAGTATGAATCAAACAATCTAACGAGAGCTTAGCCATCATAGAAGAAATATCAACTATCCTGAAAATCCATGTGATCTCTCAATTCATGCATCAATCATCGATGATAAGAAAAACACTCGTATACTAATTTAAATTAACTCTTATGCTAACTTAATAAAATTCAAATGATTAGAAACTCGTAACTAAAATCTTAACTCAAATTCAACTTCTACTTAAAAATTTCTATTCAAATCTAGAACTGATATCTCATAAATTAAACTAAGATAAATCCATTATTAAAAAATCATATTGCAAATTAAAATGCTTGTAAAAACATAATAAACAACCTACTTCTATCTTATCATACTACAAAAATATTGATAAGAAAAATAGATTTAGGAAAACATAACTAAATTGATAATTAAATTAACAAAACTCGCAATTATTAATCCATCGAAACTTGTAAAAGAAATTGTGTACTCTATGTTAATTAATACTCTGTTCTACCTACTCTTTTTTAACCTGTAGAAATTCAATTCAACATTTTAACATGCAATATATGTTAGTAGCTTGCAAGCCATTCACTAAAAAATAAAAGACACATCATAATAGAAACTATCTCCTACAAGAAACCTTCAAAAAGGGAATTAAATGATTAAATGATGAACAACAAACACACATTATTTAAAATGATAAAACACATATAACAGGGAATGAAATAAATGATAACTACACAAATGAAAGATGCAATATATCTATTTAAGTATTCACCCAGACCATTGGTGGTCCCCCCAGCAGGCCGTGGATACTTCTCAATAGCCAACCATGAGCTAAATCAACATGGTTCTGGCATTAAATTAAAAAACACAGTCTAGCACAAGTTTGCAGAAATGTCTGAGTTATACAACAAAAATGTATTATAACAGTTCTTAACATATAGTCTGGCCACTAATGTGGTATTTATAATGATTACAATTGAAGAGGTCAACCACTGGAAGGGTCGACCTCCTCTAAAAATTGTAAATTCCATTAAATGTGTGCTAATAGTCTTTAGCTTCTAGAAACTAAACGAGCCACTTAATGATTAGCATAATTGTTTAATCTAAGATGTCAAGAGATTAGTAGTTGGAGGCCATGAGGGTGAACAAAACCCATGTCGTCAATTCACCTAGCACGGGTCATTAATATAACAACCGTAAACTCACCTACACTCCAAGTGTTGGATGCATTGTCGAACACAATGTTGGATGAAGTACTGGTTCAGGTGTTGGATGAAGTGTCGAACGCGTTGTTAGATGGAAATTTGCATTAGGAATTCATTCTGTGACACATAGATCACACATTAGATTCTTTTAAACATTAAATCAAATAGAATTTAACTCAAAACCATTGAAAAACATCAGTTGCACATACCTGGTATAAAGCTATGGCAAATTGATATAAAATCCTTCAAAAATTATTCAAAATGGTTAAATACACATATAATACTGGTAAAAAAGGGATTCAATCATCATCATAAAACAACCAAATCACGGGCCCAACATTACCCCCACACCTAAGGTTTTTTAGGTCCCACTCCAAATAAAAATGAATTGCCCAATATGACTAGACTTGTTGAGTAGGGGGTGGATTAGCTTTAGAAGCTTCTTTCCCTTAAGATTTTGTCTTGGCCCTCTTGCAGTGTTTCAATTGTGCATGGAGGCTATGATTTTCATTGGTCATTTGATCAGCCAATCATTGGAGGGAATTCACCTTTTCTTGTAATATTGCATTATCGTGGTGGAGATGCCTATCCATGGTCTTTCTCTCTTCCAATTGTTGTAGCAGCTGAACATTTTCTTGTTGTAATTTTTCAATGGCTAGAGTATGATCAAATCTCTTAGAGGAGGGATTGGATCCCTTGAAGGATGTAGAGAGTCTATCAGTCTTGGGATCTAGTGTAGGTATCTGTGAGGTAGGAGTAACAAAGGGTTTATGAGGGGGAATGGGTTCAGATTTTGCTTCTCTATCAGGCTCCAATTCTTCTGCAAAAACCTCGCTAAGTATTTTATGGGAGATTTCGAGATCAGAAGATACTTGGATTGGATCTGGAGTTCCTGGGTGTTTTACATTAGGCTTCCCACTTGTATTCCAGGTACTTTTCGAAAAGATCCTCCTTTGAATCGATTGGCTCCTCTCCTATTTGTAGGGACTGCATGGAAATCTTGTTGAGTTTCCTCTTGTAACTTTTTGGGTGTAGGATCTATATATGTTGAGGGCATTGGAGATTTATCAATAGGCTTCTTAGTATTCTTGCCCGATGAGGATGTAGGGGTATCAACAAGTTTCTTGGTCTTTTGTTCCAGTAGATGGATAGCTTGAGTAGGAGGGTTTGGAGTCTTTGGAGAATGGGGTTTGGATGGAGTAACAGTCCCTAACCCAAGTGATTTCTTGCTAGTATTGATTGTGACATGGGGGTTTGAAAATTGATAAATGAATTCATCCCATGTCTTCCCCTTTCTTCCAGCTCGGCTATAACAAGAAAATTGATGAGGTTGTGGTGGATTAGAATGTTATGAGGATTGGCCACATTCTTTCGTACTTGGGAAGACATCTTCTCAAGAATTTTCAAGAAGTAAAAAGGAAAATTCAATGGCTTATTGAATTGGAAATGAGCTAATAATAAAAAATGGCAAGCTTTAAAAACAAAATATCTACCTTCACAAGTGATAATTCTGGTGATGACTATCAGGGGGTTAATTATCTCATCTTTAATCCACTCTTTGGAGTATCCCTTAGCTCTAGAAACATTCTGAAACTCAGGCTTGAAGAATCTTTTGTAGCTCACCCGTGGCAATTGGTGGTGTTTGAAACAATGATATCTAACCCTAGGAAGCTTGGTGGTTGAGGAAATTGACTCCTCGGAGACCAAGAAGGCCAGAGATCCCACACACGCCATACTTTAATCGAATCTCAGGGAAAATTGCAAAGAAACATCGTCATCGTGGCCCTACATATGGGCCAAGAATGGCCCCCACCCCACATGAAGGAAGACCTCCCAACACTATGCAAAGTCGGGGATAAAAAATAGGTCAACATAGGAGGATGAATCATATCTTTTGGGCATGGCGACAATGAAGAGGTGAGCATAGGAGCAAAATTGGACAGCGAATGAGCCCAATTGGACAAAGGGTGAGCACAATTGGGCAGAGGATGAGAACAATGCATGAATGAGATAACAATTTAAGATAACCCTCCAATTTTGAATGTGCCCAAGGTGGAAATGGTTGAGTTCGTTGATGAATTCATCACACATGAGTTGCCATGTGTGAGTATGACTACGTTGATTTTGAATTCGAAGAGTATCTTTTGGAAGCAATCGTAATGATGAAGGAGTTAGATCAATGTCCAAGTCTTTGACTTGGACATTTGATCATAAAATTGTGTTTAAAAATTGTATCATTTAACTCTCAATTTCCATTTAACTATCTCATCATACAACTAAACAACCAAATAAATTCAAATGATTCCTAGTTACATGAAATCGTGGTCATTTACTGTGTGTATGCACCTCATCCAATCATTCATATGGATCATCGTCCACTCATCCATATGGCACCCCATATGGTATTTCAAATGGAACTCCATATGACATTCCATATGGATATGGCACTCCATATGGTACTCCTATGCAAAATGAAATTTTTTCATCCTCTAATGGATGTTTTATCCATAGCACTCAATCTTAAACACTTTTGACAGTCATAGTGAACAGGAGCAGAGACAGGATAAGAGTGTTTCATTATTAATTTTTTTTTCATCGTGCTCACACATCATAACAATATGTTCCTCTATCTCGCATATTATAAGGCATGTAATCATAGTCTATAATGAATAGTCTATAGAGAAAAACCAGCTAAGTGGTCTATTGAAGAAATATACAATAGGTTTATAACAAACAGTGAGCATTTCAATAAAAAATATTTTTTTTGATATAATAGCCCATATCATAAAAAACAATATACAAATTTTTTTACAATGATTCTACTTCTTCTTCTCATGGATTATAGATAGGAAGTATTTTCATTTGTCAGCTCATGAAACCCCTCCCCCACTCCTAAGTATTGTGACACCTCCCAATAAAAAATATAGGAACCTATTCAATTCTCCCAACAGGTGAAGATTTAAAGCTTGTTAAGTGTAGAGATAAATTTCACATATCAGTCTAACGAGGCGGGTAGAATATGGCCCCACCTACATATAGTTACGAAGAGGTAGGAAAGAGAGTTTCAAGATAGTGTGAAAGTTAGTTCCCAATGGCGGATTTATGGACTTAATTAACCTTAGATTAACCATACATACTTTGTGTCAGCTTTGTCTACAAGTAATTTCGTACATAGAGACAAGTTTAAGATTTAGGAATTTCTTATTATTATTATTATTTTAGAATATCATCCTTGCTAGGTAGAATGCCCCATTGCCAACAATCTTGTTCAGTACTCTGACGGGTTTACCTAGTCATACCACAGACCGATACCCACTGCCAGTATAACTTCTCAGTATCTCGGTGGGTTATCCTCTTACACCCTCAGAGACTGGCCCTCCATCTTTTAATATTTTAATATAAGATTTCTTTGTGCAAGAATATGGAGGGGCATCTCTGAAAAAAACCTTCTTCTGTTTTAATTTTTTTTTAGATTGGGATGGTATTTATGTTAGAGGATGACTTTCCTTTATATATTCCTTATATATTTTCCTGATGTAAGGGGTACTTAAGTGGATGTGGCCTATCTAATTATATGATATAATCAATCATTTTTAGTGTGTAGTGGATGGTACCATTTGGAAAGAACAGAAAGGTATCTTTAGGCTCAACTCACTTTTTTTTTTTTTAAGTTATTGTGATGTTTCCATGGCTAACCGCTAATCAAACCTCCTTGTTACTCTTTAAAAAAGATACTTTACTCACTTACTTGGGGTTCTTGGGAAAACTGCATGAATAACCTCTAAGTTTGATGGTTAAGGTATCACTTCCTTATATCTAGTGGTGAAGGTTTAAGAGCATCTGTTATTAAATATGCATTGATAAAAAGAAGATGGAAATATTTGCAAAAATTTGGCTAATTACAACAATTCATTATTCAATTGATGTTTAGTAGACAACAAGGTTCAAATATAGAAATATTTTGAAGAAAAATCCTTCCTTTATATCTCCTTGAAACTGTCTATTCCCAGTGAAATAGATACCTACAGAAATCTCTATCAACAAAATTCAAAATTATTTACATATGTTCAGTCAAAAATTCATAAAAAAACATTCAATAACAAGGGGGGACTTCCCCATGTACTAAGGCCAATTCCTTGTCAGTTGACATGACCTGTATAAAATCTTCTTTGGACGTGGGTCTATGATAAAGTTTGATTCAGTGTCCATTTACTACGAAGGAGACTTGTCCATCATCAATTGTTTTGATTTTTATAGCCCCATTGTCATACATGGTAACTACCTCGTAAGGACCCAAACATTGAGTGGTAAGTTTTCCTTTGAAGGTTTTAAATCAGGATTCAAACAACAAATCCCAATCACCAGGTTGGAAGTGTTTGTTCTCAATAAAATTGTAATGCCACTTGCTCCTCTGGTTTTGGACTAATATTGTTTGTTGGATAACATGTTTCCTGATCTCATCCAACTCGTTTAACTATAGGGCTCGTTGTTTTTGAGCCTCATCTAATTTTAATCCCAATTCTGCGACAATACGAAAGGTCCTTGGAACTATATTGGTAGAAGTACTTGTTTCCCATACACTATCTCATAAGGGGTATGCCCAATGGTGTTTCTCTAGGTGGTATGATGTGCCCAAAAATCCTTGGAAGCCTATCAACCCAATACCGATAATGCAATTGAACAGTCTTTGTTAAGATAACTTCCAACACTTTGTTTGTGGACTATACTTGAACACTAGGTTGTGAGTGGCATGGATAAGACTTGCAGTGCTTGATCCCATATTTCTCCATTAGTTCTCTCATTAGATTGGAAGTGAATTGAGTACCTTGGTCTGTAAAAATTTCACAAGGAAAACCAAAGCGGGTGAAGATGTATTCATAAATGAATTTGACAATGGATTTTTATGTAGCCCTGAATAAGGATTTTTCTTCTACCCACTTGGTGACATAATATCTACAAACAAAAATATAATTTTTCTTACGAGACATGGCTGAAATTGGTCCTACAAAGTCAAGGGCCCATTTTTCAAAAGGTTCTATAATAAATTGGGCATGCAAGGGAATTTTTTTAGCTGACGTGGGTCTTCCTATCCTAATTTGACAACTATCACAACTCCTCACACACTTGGAAACATCCTTGAAAATTCTAGGCCAATAGTATCCTGAATGTAACAACTTATATGATATACATTTGTCATCAAAATGTCCACCACATGGTCCATCATGACAACTTCTTAGGATTTCTGGTATCTCATCTTCTCGGACACATCTACGAATAATCAAATCTGGACCTATACAAAAATGGTCATGGCCAACCCAAGAGTAATTAGAACTTTGTGTAATAATTCTATTCTTTTCATGAGGTGACAAATGAGATGGTAACTTCCTAGTAGCCAAACAATTTTCCATATCTACAAACCATGGGGTATTTACAGAAAGGGAAAAAAGGTGCTCGTCTGGGAAACTATCATCAACGGGAATGTCATCATCCTCATTTTTTATGCGTGAAAGAAAATCAGCTATGAAATTCTCCTTTCCAAGTCGGTCAAGGACAATGATATTGAACTCTTGGAATAGCAAGAGCCACCTAGTCACTCGGGCATTAGTTATGGGCTTATTCATGAGAAATCTAGTGGCGGAGTGATCTGTGTGTACAAAAACATTGTAACCTATGATGTAGTGGTGAAACTCATTAATAGCATGAACTACCATCAATAATTCATTTTAGGTGATTGTATAGTTCAACTCGGTAGGGGACAAGTTCTTTCTCACAAAATAAATGACATAGGATTGTTGGTCTTCTTTCTTCCCTAATGCCCTTCCTATTGCAGTTTCAGAGGCATAAGTGGATATGTGAAATGGGAGAGCCCAATTTCCCCCCAAAATAATTGGTCCCATAGATAGCTTATCTTACAGGGTTTCAAATACAGTTTGACACTGATTAGTCCAAAGAAAATCAACATCCTTTATTAACAATACAAACAAGGGTGCAACTATCTTTGTGAAATTTTCAATAAAACGTGATTCCCTAGAACCACTCCTTCAGTCAATTTTTTTTTTACATTTTTCATGACTTAAGGACAAATTCATTTCTTGGCATCTGATAAGGACTTTTCTAAGTTATATAAGTCTTCCTGTAATATCACAAAAAATAATTAATTATTCAAGTTTGTATGCACTTAGGAATAAATTTCCGTTTTTGGAAAATTTGTATCAGAATGACTGTAACTTTCACTGATAAATATCCCTTATGAGATCATAAGTTTGATGCTTCTAAACTGCCATATCCTTTTCAACATGAGAAAGCCTACCTATATAATCTTGGAGAGGCCCAACCACCTTAGATATTCTTGGGATAAGTTGAGTATCCTTCTCCATCACTTGTGGATCATCCCTAAGATCCAACCTTGACCTCAGATTCGAATCCAACTAACTCCAGAGATGAGGGGATTTTTCCCTGATTTTCCTCAACAGTCAAAGATTCCCTCAAACAACCTAGCACTCCCTCAGAATGGGACACAGAGTGTTGCAATGCTCCCCCAAAGAAGGGTAGGAAGCGCTAGAACTCCCTGACAGTGGGTAGGGAAGCATTGTCAAGAATTTCCTTAAAAAATCCCAGTGCTCCCCCAGAAGGGTGCACAGAGTGCTAGAACGCTCCCCCAAAGAGGGGTAGGGAGCGCTGGCACTCCTTGATAGTAGGTAGGTGAGCGTTGGCCTTCAAAATTGATTTTTAAGTGGTTTTCTTCATGGAAAATTATTTGTACTCTTCATCAAATGATTTATCTTCCTTAAACCAATCTTTGAAGGTGTCTTAAGTGTCCCTGTGATGTCATTAGAGAAACTACATAGGCGAGATGGCAGTATGATGCTTGCGACACTTGCGACACTTGAGACCAAAATGCGACACTTGTGACACTTGAAATGATGACAATAAGACATCATTGAAGTGAGTGATTTTGTTGTGTAACAGATTGCCCCCCAAAGTGTGAAGTTAGAAGATGAAAACTGATGACTAAAGTACTTTGTAGAATTTTTTGAGCAAGAGTATGGACTCGGAGAACCTGGAAGAAGCTGCACACAACCATCAGACAAATGTTATGATATGTTTCAAACCCAAGGCAGGCATACCTATTCTTGGGTGATAAAGTCTTGCAAGGTATGGCCGCCATAAAATACACTGTGGATCGATAATTGTATTAACAAAAAGGTATAGCCACCCAAGATACAATGTGGATCTATACTCCCATGACATGAATTGATCGTAGCCATGAAAAATACATAGTGGATCTATGAGATGACAAGACATAGCCATAGACCAATACAAAGTGGATCTATGTGATAGTATATGTGTCAATATTCAAGAGAAACTTCGTTGCAACCTGGGCAAAGTACATATCAAAGTGATTACTCAACCTAAGGTATTCCTACCAATATCGATGTAGTATGAATCTAACCACGTGAATAGATGTCCTAATGTTGAACATGGCATAAACCACTTGATTATCGGTCAATGAGGTAAACCATTAAGAAGTGCGAGGGAAATCACCATTGATGTCAATGATTCCTAGGGTACCCTAGTACATTCCAACAAATGTGAATAAATGAGTTGAAGTCAAACATCTATGAAATCATCCGATCAGAGGTCAACGATGTAAACCCACTGTCAGAATTGGGGAGGCTTGCCATTGAGGCATGCAGGTCCCAAGGTACTAACTGGTTTCTAAGTCTAGTTCCCAGATAATGTGTTGAAGTCGATAGGAACAAACTCTTCAAAGGAGGTCCTTGATGTATCCCCCATCAACGAGACGAAATAGAAACAAAGATGTAAATTGGTGGATCAAATGAACATGGGTTGACACAGGTATTGAAATAGGAAATTTGTGATGGTTGATTCTCAAGGTAGATACTTCCCTTGAACATTGAGGCACAACAATAGAAACGTGACATGGACCAAAACATGATGATGCAATGGATATTGTGACTTTCATCGGGTGACCCAAAGGAGTATGGAAACTTAGAGGATTGGTTTAATGCAGATGTTCAACAGATTTAAGTTCATGCAAAGACAAAGTGTTGTGTTTAAGGGAGACCATAAGAGTGACTTGTAATGTTTTCAAAAACTTCTTGTCTTGCTTCCTTCAATTTATCCCCCATCTAGATATATGAGTACCTCTTTTTATTTTAATGAGCTCAAGGAGGGTAACACATGATCAATATAAATCACCTTCAGTAAGTCCCTCTTCCTTTGTTTAACGAACTAGAAGAAGTAAGGGTTCTGTCCCATATGGGCCCTTCAATGTATGATTTTTTTAACGAGTCCAGAGAAGGTAAACTCGGTGATTTTTCATGTTTAGAGAGTTTGAAAAGAAATTAAAGACAACTCTAGGGTTGTACGTTTTCGTAATTTTAGTCTCATGAGGCTGAAAAGAGATAAACTATCACTCAAAAGACACCCTTTCAAACCTTTTAACGAGAGGGAAATGAAGCAAGATCACTCGATAATGTTTTCATGTTTAGAGAGTCTGAAAAGAACTTAAAGAAGACTCCAGGGGGTTCCTTTTTTGTATAACCTTTACGATTCTAAAAAAGTGATAAAACTATACTCGGTTGCATTCTCATTTTTTTTCAAGCACGAGAAAGAACAAAGACTAAGCTCGATATTGGTTTCATTTTGAAACAATCTTGAAATAAAATTAAACCATGCTTGTAAATTCCCAACGTAATTTCCAAAGGTTGGGATACCCATGGGTGGTTGGTACTTTGCGCCCAGCTTGAAAATCTTGTTGCATAACTCCAGAAAGATAATCAAAGGCCAGAGACATGCCCCCCCAAGCTTCAATTCATTCACCAACTTTGAGGTTGTCACCAATTTACGTACTAGATGGAGAAAAAGGATACAGGTAGATGAAAAGAAGGTTCAAATACGAGACCTAAAAAAAGACTCGACTCAACATCTATGAGATCTAGTGAAAGAATCGACCTAATGGGAGAGGTGATTGTTTCATTTTTTAACGAGCTTGAAACATGAAAAGAACTATTCTCAAGGATCTGGGTTCAATCCCTAGATTTCTATTTCATTTTTTAATGATCTTGCTACAGAGAGGAAAACTATTCTCATAGCCTCTATTTCATTTTTTAACGAGCTTGCTACAAAGAAGAAAAACTATGCTTAGGGCATATTCTTGATCATGGTTTCCAAGAGGATAACACTCAAGAAGGACACCATGTCAAGGGACAAAACTAGTTCATGGCTTCCAAGATATCTTCACTAGATGGAAGAAGAATGATCTAGAAGGAACACATGTCGAGGGTCGCATCAAGGGTAAGGAGATCAGGCTCCAATAGCCCTATTGAAGAGATCACCATGTCAACTACCAGATCTAAGTCATCAAAATTTGAAGTCATGGGAGACAACACCACACAATTGACCTGTGGCATAGGTGATACTGACTGCATAGAAGACCCATTTAGGGAGGTCATTGGGTTGATGGTCAAGTCAGGGCCAATAAATGAAAGTTGATCAATAGTCACCATTCTTCCATCATGTGAAAAAGATATCACATGAAAAAGAGTGGACACAATAACTTTCATGGCATAGACATAATCTCTCCCAAGGAGTAAATCAAAATCAAAGGGGTCATGGACTACCATAACATCAATAAAGACAGTTTTCCCTCCCAAAGTTATGGGAAACTAAGGAGGGATCCCTAAAGGGTGATTGGTTCTTCTATTAAAAGTGAACAGATTCTGGTTAACCGACACAAGATGAGGATAACCCAAAGCTTTCCAAGCAATAGAGGAGAAAATACTAACGGACGAACCTTCATCTATCAACGCATGAGGAACGTCCCAACAAAAAACCTGTATTGTAATCTTGAAAGGAATGTGAGAGGGAAGACGAGGTCCATTTATCACATCCTAATAAAAAAGGATGGCCTCATTACTTGGAGGGGTTTTCATAGGAGAAGGAGGAATGCCCCCCGACACGGTAGATTTTGTATCAACAAGAAAAACATGGGAAGTATCAGGTTTACTCTCTAGCGGGAGAGTAGGATCAACTAATAATGACATCAAATCGACCACTTGAGTTTTATTCTCCAAGGGGAGAATGGGGTCAACAGGTGGAAACGGATCGATTGCTTGGGTTGCACTCTCTAACAGGAGAGTGGGATCAACCGAATATGGGATCGGATCAACCACTTTGTCAACTGGTTTGACTAAGGACGTGACCATATTGACGACATGATCAATCAGACAGAACGATGAAGGGACCGAAACAACCATTTTGGCACTCGTCAGAGGAGGAGTGGGATTGAACACGTTGGCACTCTTCAGATGAAGGGTGGGAATGAAAAATAACATGACTAGATTAGTCACTTAGGTTTCACTTTTCAGATGAAAATTGAGGCTGATCAATGACGGAACTAGATTAGCTACTTTGGTTAGTGGTTCAACCGAGGATGAAACTAGATTGACCACCTGATCAACCAGACTGACCATGGATGGAACCAGATTGACTATTCCATCAACTAATGATGGGTTGGGGTAAATATTATGATAACCAGTTGGGAGTTGAATCTTTTCCAAAAGAGAAGAAGCCTCGTCCATATGAGGGAAAAGGTGAAAATAATGATCACCTTCGCATAACATACATGGAAATTTGACAGTTTTCTTGTTCTTACCAACCTTAACATTACTAGTTGATGGGGTATCACCTACATGTCTAGCATGGACCAATGATGTGGAGGACCACATTGCTAATACCTTGGCAAGACTAGGGCAATCCCTTAGAAAGTGGTCACCCTTACAAACACTGCAAGGGAATTTGGCTTTCAGATTCTTCATTTTAATCTTGTCGATCTCATCAACACTCCCAGTATGATTAATAGTAGTTGGATGCTTGGATCCAACATCTGATATGGTTGGAGGCTTGGTCCTTTTTTGGTTCTTCTTCTTCTCTTTTCATTTCTTCTTTTTCTTATCAACCTGGCTACTCGCTTTAGAGATTTCACTACGCGAAGAAGGAGAAATGGAAGGAAACTTGACGGGAGAAGAAGGAGAAAGGTCGACATGAGGTTGATGTGTGGGTGCTGTGCTTACATCTGAAGCACCTGCATTCGAGATCACCAGAGTGGAAAACAACCATACTAGTAACCCAATTGTGAGACCTACAAGGCTCAAAGTAGCGATGTAAGGAGGACCAATGTTTCTGTAAGAAGGAAAAATAAAGGTTTCCCTTAGAAAATGGGTTCCTTCATTGGTCATTCCGAGAACTAATGCCATAAAAAATAAAGATCCAACCTATATTCTGCTAGAGAGAACAAACAACACATGCTAAAAATCTAGTAAGCAGATAAGCAAAAAAAACCTTCTCACAATGAGCACACTAGTTGGTGATGAAATCCAACATCACGAGAACAAAGTAAGAAGGGGCTGAGATAGAGTGGGTGGAAAACTTACATTGACAACCTACTTAACAGACTTATGCCTTGGTGCAAGCTCCCACAAATAATCTTGGGTATACCCTCCAAGGAGCTCGAGTGAGTTTGGCCAATGTCGATTCCAGGTACCATGAAGAATTTCCCCTCCATAGTCACCTTGTATAAATACCCTAAAGAGATAGGCCACTAAGGTTACCAACTACAACAGTGATTCCTGGGGAAATAGTCGACAATCTGATCCACGCGCAAGGGCAGGGTATCTGACCCAAAATCAACTTGAAAGGATTCCACTCATCATTGTGGGTATACCTTCAAGCGACCCCCATAATACGTGCAATCTCTACACCAAGACCAACAAAGCAGAGTGAGTAACCCTCCCAGTCTTAATGTGACCTCAAGTTTGACCCTTGTGTGAGAAGGGCTTCCCAAGACAAAATGTAGCAATTGGATTTCATCGCTAGCTAACACAATATTCTATGTTTTTTTGTATCTTTGGAAAGTTATATTTCACACCTATTCCAAAGCCCTACAACTAATCTGATGTCGGTTTGTTACCAGAAAATATAAAATGTCTAATCAATTTTCAATTTAGTGCTTTATTTTTAAGGTTGTTGTTACTCAAAAGGAAAATGTCATGGACAATATGGTGTTTTTACCGACTCAAAATTTATGCAAAGAGATGAATATGCAATCTTTTCATTTCTATGAAAGATATGCTACGAGAAGGAGAAAACATTCATCATTCCAGATGCACAATGTCCCAAAAAAGCCAAAAACCATGCAATTATGCTACTTCAAATGCAAGCTAGTTTCACTACCCAAAAGGAAAAATGCATTTATCTTATTTTTTGATTATGACATATACAGAAAGTAAATACAAAACCTTCAATTCTCCACTACTTTCAATCAGGAGAAAAAGTCCTATGAATGTGCAAAAGACACGAAGTAAAAGGGATACAAACAAAGCATGCATTCAAGACAGTGAGGTATGAAAGAAACAAGTAGAAACTTGTTCTAGAAAGAAATAACACCATAAAGGATTCTAAAACCAATCAAGCATTCAAGGAATACAATAAAATGCAGAGAAGAATCCAAGAAATGATAGGGAGAAAGAGAAATCACTCAAAATTGTCCTGTCAAAAAGTAGCTAGAAAAGGAAATTTCACATTTCTGAAAAAGGTTTCAAGCTCCAATCAAGACAATAGGGAGTGATAAACATAAAAACCCATCAAAAAATAATCCAAACAACTTCACAAACCAACCATAGACTCTGGGTAAAGATCTCTGCAAAACAGGTTGCAAAAGACTGAGCAGAAGAAGGCAAAAACTCTTAAAAAAGAGACTAGAGCTCCCTAACACAAGGGTACATAGTGTTTAAACACTCCCTAAATCATTGTAGGGGAGTGTTGGTTCTCCGGTATGGCCTACAGGGGGGCTTTGGTTCTCCTAGAAACTCAAAAAAAGAGCCAAAAACCATGCAAAAATTCACCCAGAATGCATGAAAATTGGTGAAATTACAAGTGAAGGTAGGAGAAGGCTAATGGATGATGAATAAACAGTAAAAGTGATTTTAAAGGTGGGAAAAGGGAAGGTAAAAACCAAGGAAATACAAATAGGATTCCTTCCCTAGTGGAGTCACCAATTTCTGTTACAAGAGAATCCCCCTGCGGACAAGTGGATTCCCTCTTGGGCTCTACACTCCTAAGACCAAGACAGAAAGGATGCTAACATTGGTTACTGTCATCCTTTTACATCTAGCTAAACTAATGTATATATAAGTGGAAGAAAGGTGTAACTTTTTAACGATTTTCATCCTCGCACAGTCTGAGTTGAGCTTTGATCCCCAAGCTCCTTGATAAGTCCTGCAAAACAAACAAAGATAGAACAAGCTTCCTATTCTACTAAGATTAGCTTGAAACCAGATCTATCTAATAGAGACAAGTTCATGCAGGATAAACACAACCTTGAAAGAAATAGGCCAATAACATATGTATATTAATGAAAACAAAGCAAAGTGCTTACAACCATGATGTAGATGCAGCAGCTTCACCAAGCTCTCTGTGTCTAACCCCTTTCTCAAAAGTTCCATGATCATAATGATTGTAACTTTCACTGATAAATCTCCCTTATGAGATCATAATTTTGATGCCTCTAAACTTCCATATCCTTTTCACCATGGGAAATCCTCCTTATATAATCTTGGAGAGGCCCAACCACCTTAGAGATTATTTGGATAGTTTGAGGATCCTTCTCCATTAGTTGTGGATCTTACGTAAGATCCATCCTTGACCTTAGATTCGAATCCAACTAAATCCAAAGATGATGGGTATTTTTCCCTGATTTTCCTCAATAGTCAAAGATTCCCTCAAACAGCCCAGTGCTCCCTCAGAATGCGACACAAAGTGTTGCAACACTCTCCCAAAGAAGGGTAGGGAGTGATGGAATTCCCTGACAGTGCATAGGGGAGAGTTGCCCAGAATTTCCTTAAAAAATCCCAGCACTCCCCTAGAAGGGTGCACAAAGTGTTAGAACTCTCCCCCAAAGAGGGGTAGGGATCGTTGGCACTTCCTAATAGTAGGTAGGGGGGCGTTGGCCTTCAAAATTGATTTTTAATTGGTTTCTTCATGGAAAATTCTTTGTACTCTTCATTAAATGATTTCTCTTCCTTAAACTAGTCTTTGAAGGTGTCTTAAGTGTCCCTGTGATGTCATTAGAGACATGACATAGGCAAGATGGCAGTATGATGCTTGCGACACTTGCGACCAAAATGTGACACTTGCGACACTTGAAATGAAGACAATAGGACATCATTGAAGTGAGTGATTTTGATGTGTAATAGACATATTCAAAGAATGCAATCTGTGCCTCGATGATGCAAATCGTCATCGAGGATGAAATATTTTTGGGCTTGGTATCCTATTCGTCGATGCTCATCGTGAGAAGAAGAAGTGGGGCACTTCAAAGTTTGAAGATACATAAGTATATCTCCATACTAGGGGTACAAAGATGTAATTAGAAAAAGATCTTCATTGATAGGTGACTCTTCGGGTATAATATCACCAGACTTGATCGGTAGTTTTGAAATTTGTTCGGAGAAGACCAATGACTTTTTAGATTTTGTGGAGACAAAATCCAAGTCAAACTTCTATAGGATAACTATCCATCTATTGATCTTTCCACCAATAACCCGTCATGTTAACACAAATTGGAAAGGGTTGAAAATGAAAATGATGGTGGTATTGTGAAGTAATATATAGTGATGGAACTATTGGACAACATGGAGAGCTGCCAAAGCAATTTTATCAACGTGAGAGTAGTTGAGTTCTATTCCAACTAGGCCTCGGCTAAGGTAATATATAATGTTCTCTTCGAGCGTGTCATCCTCCTAAACCAAGACCATGTTGATGGTTGACTCTGCATTAGAAAAATACAACAAGAAATATTTGTGATAATCAGGAGGCCTGAGCAGAGGGGCTAACATTAGGTCACATTTCAACACTTCATAGGAGCGCTGAGTTGCTTCATCCCAACATAATCGAACCCCTCTTTTCAAAAGATGCATGAACCTTTTAGTGATTTCAGCATAATTAGCGACAAAACACCGAAGAAAATTGTGCGCGGGGGAGGAAATTGAACTATTGCCTCAACCTTAAGAGGATCGAACATGACCCCTTTTTTAAACACGATGAAACCTAATAAATGACTCGATGCCACACAAAAACTGCACTTGTTTGGATTCAAGTGAATATGATAGTAGCGACACCTCTCAAAGATTAGTCATAAATCGGTGGGATGATAATATCGATTGCGAGAATGTGATGCTATATCATCCAGGTATTCCTCGACTACATGTTTGAGGTAGTGAAAAGAAAACGACATGTCCCATTAAAAGTTAGCTCCAACATTCTTCAAGCAAAAATGCATTTTTCGATACAAGAAGGTACCCTAAGGACAAATAAAATTTGTTTTATGTTGGTCCTCGGGCTTGATTTGAATTTGATTATATCTTGAAAAACCTTCCATGAAAGAAAATACTTCACAAACCGCACACACATCAACAATCTGATCAAAAAATGGGGTTGGGAAATTGTCTTTCGGGCAACCTTTGTTCAAATCATGAAAATCCATACAAACATGAATCATTCCCTATTTATTGTTGACAAGAATCAGGTTTGATACCCATTACATCAATTATACGGGGTAGATGAAACCATCTTTGAGAATTTTCTCTACTTTATCTTTTATCGTCACTGCTTTTCAAGGATTGACTGGTCAAAGCTTCTGTCAGATTGGTTTCACATCAGGATAAGTCATTATTTCATGTTCAACAATTTGTGGGTCAATGCCTAGAATCTCCTCTCAATACCAGGAAAAAACGTCACAGAAGTCATTAAACAAATCGGTGTATATTTTAATCTCTTTGGGGGAGAAATCCGCTTCAACGAAGACATTTTTCGTGATGCAATGGTTTTTGTATATATCTATAGGAATCGTTGCAACAATACTTGCCATGTTTCCCTCGGTGTCTAATCTGTGCATAGCTAGAGGGTTAATAAGACAGGGGATATATCCATTCATGGTCAAAACAAGCTCTCATGCCTCTATTCTCCTAAGCTCAGGAAGAACATAATATCTATGGTGCATATCATCCCAAGGTATGTTGGGACCAGTCATTTCCTCCAGAATCACCTTGTTAGAGGGCGAGACTAAGTATAAAGTGTAATATCCCTAGGCCGAACCCAATGGTAATGTAAAAACAATATGTACTTAAGATGGTGAGTTGTTTGATATCATTTTTGTATGCACATTTCATGGCATAGTGTACACATGTAATGCGTAGTAAAATGATGAAGTGTGCACATTCCAGGATACCGCATGCAACATATTAAGTGCGCATGATATTGAGGCCATCGAGCCTTTGTGTATATGTTATGTTTTATAGGATGGTGAGCCAGTTATTATGAGCTAGGATTCTTATGTTTTGATTAGGCCAAAGAGCCTAGATGTTGAAGGCCAGTGCACCTATTTTTGTATATGTCTCATAATTAATATAAAATACATCATTGCATGCAGACCGACCACGATAAAAGAGATGGGGGACTAAACTCCACTAGTTAGGGAAAGGGATGGGCCTAAAATTTAAGGAAAAGGGGCTAAGCTAGGGAGCTTAAGCCAAAAAGGAATATTATATTAATATTTCTTAAATCATAAAGTATGGATAATTATTTTATACTAAGCTTAAAGTTGGGGACACGTAGGCCAAAGTAGCTCCCAACATGACAAGTTTCAAGTTGGGGAGATGTATACGTATTATTGAGACTTAGTTCATTTTTACATCTTTTCCATCATTCTACCCATGATTCCTTCCATCATACAGTCATCTAGTGAATCATCCATGAGCATGAACACACCCATTGAGATATCTTTTGTATCTTCATTACTGTACCTGAACTTGTATTCACAACCATTTTTGTGTTGGTGTATCTTGTTAGCTTGGGAGATGGATTGAAGAAGCGGGTTGTTAGGCCTGTAGGATATTGAAGAGGTGGGTTGTTAGGCCTGTGAGAAATTCTCTGGGTGAGAAGTTGCTGGGAATTGATTTCCTGAAGGTGCTAAACTATAGCTACAGTGCTCCGAGACTTCCTATCCGACTTATTGCTAAAGCTCGTAAAGGAAGTGGGGCAACCGAAGGACTCTTGAGAAGAGAAGGGGCACACTTCTTGGGTGGGACATGCATGTGGGGAATGAGGTATTGAAGGTTGTTAGTTTGATTTGGCACCTCAGACAGAGTCTTTCCTGTTGTCTATGAGACTTTAGCTTGGTTAGGAATCCCTTTACCCAGGTGGAGTTTAGTCCCAGCTCGGGGGTGACTCACTGTTGAGAGTGATGAAAAGTGTGATCTAAGGCAGGGAGGTTCATGGAAGGTCTGCACGTAGATGGTGAGATTCTTACCAAGATAAGTGCCAATTGTGTGATAAATTTACATGTTGTATTGTCATTTATGTGCTTATTTTTATGGGTATTTCTTGTATATGTTGCATGTATATGTTTATCGTTATTTCAGTGTGAATCTGTGTATTTACAGATGTATTTGTATGTTTATGTTATATATATAATGCTTCGGCAAGAGTTTTGTGTGTGTATATTTTAATTCCATGAAGTTCAAAAATTTATGTGGCATAGTTTGGTTGGATATTGGGTATGTTACAGTATTTTCTGCAGAGAGAACAATAATAGTTCTTTGGTGTAGCGTGGCCTAGCATGGATGGTCAGGGACATTATAATATGGTATTAGAGCTTCAATTTTCAACACTAAACCTCGATGGGATGAGAAAGTTGAGTTGAAGTGAAATGTCATAGAGGATTTATTTCAAAGTGGCCAAATTTTAGTTTGCAGAGCATCCATGGTAAAAAGTAACAACAACTGGGTGAAATGGGGGAAAATCCCCAATTTTTGTTGTAAAATTCATGAGAAAATGGAGAAATTCGACCAAGTGATGAGATATTCCTGATTTAATATCTGTTCTGGAAAATTTGGATCTAGAATGGGTCGAATTTGAAGTTACAGTGAAGCCATGATAGATGGAACGAGTTTAGTGGTTAAATTTCTCCACTCACGAATTGATTTTGGGTAAATTCGTTCCAGAAATGTCAACTTACAATGATTTGTTGTTGCATAGGTTGAACTAGTGTTATCGAGGTGAAATTGAACAAAATTCATGGTTGCAGAATGTCGATGGTAAATTGAGGAAAAAGTTAAGCAAAATCCCCAATGTCTATAGCAGAATTCACGAGGTATTGATGCGCATAAAAATGAATGTGCACAGGCGGGCTCACTAAAAATGCATGATGTGCAGTAAAAGCTGGTGATAGGTAAAATTGGGCACTAGGTGGAAAAATGTTAGTGTATGGGTGCGCGCGCTAAAATTTGATACTGCGGGGGAAAATAGTGGTGTGTTGGTGCGCGCACTAAATCTTGACACTGTGCAGGAAAATGTTGGTGTGCGGGTGTGCACACTAAATTTTGGTGCCACGCAGAAAAATAATAATGGTGCGCGTGGTATGCATAGTATTGGTAGAGCACAGAGGAGTTTGGTTGGTGCACGCATAATGTGGGTATATGTTGTCACAGGAAAATTTAGTGAATGGTGCACACAAAGTATTGGTGCATGGTGAGGCATACTAAACTTTGGCATGGTGTTGTGCATCGAGTGAAAGGCGTGCAAAATATCATTGCATGGTACAAAAAGCTGCGTGCGATGGATATTGGCGTGTGACACAAAAGTAGTGCACGCAAGTTATTGGCACGACAAGGAAGTGATACACAGTGGTTTTAAAGTGCACGAAGCACGATTTACCCTATGATGTTGCTGCACATGGTAAATATGGGTACACCTATTGAAATTTTTGCATGTGAAGTCATTTGAAGGGTGAACAACAGTAGAAAACTAGTGATTTTCTTCAACGTTTTATATCATTTGAACGTCATCATTTTGCAGCATGTTTTTGAGGCCCTTAAGACCGTTTTTAACAACTCAAAAACCACGAGATAGATGTGTACCAAAGGTACACTCTGTCTCTACAAATAAAATAAAAGATCTTGAAGAGAGTTTTCTAATGGTGTAAAGTGTTTTCCAAATGAAGCATTTTTGAGAAAGTTACAACACAAATAGAGAGGCGTAAATTTTAAGACCCATCTAACTTCAAAGAGCCATAACTTTCTGCTCCAGAATCAGATTGAGGCACAAGAGTAGTCAATGGAAAGATATTGAACCATAGAATACATTCCAAGAGCTGAATTAAATTTTTTGGCATGCTAAAAGTGGTTAATATGGAAAAGAAGTCCTATAGCATTTCAGTTACAATATGGTATTTTGGTCTAGAATTTCAACAGGCTGTAATTAGTAGCCCAGAACCCAAAAAAAGGTGAAACTTGGATAGAGTATCCATAAGATGTATATGAATAAACCAATTTGAGATCCTACTATAATTCCAATGGAGTTGGTGCAAAAATGCACAATTACAACGTAGAGTTGCACCAAGTTGAAAAACGAATAGAAAAAATAATGGGCAATTTTCAAATAGCCATAACTTTCTTCTCAAGACACGAAATTGAGCATGGGGACAGGTGTTGAAAAGGTATTGGACAATGGAATCTAAATATCCACCCATAAAATTGATTTGGGCATTCAAATTTCAAGGAAATCAGAAGACATAATTATGATATTTATTATTGAACTAGAATGGTTCGTATTTTCATGAAATTGTTGAAACAATTAGCCTGACAAAGTTTTGTTGGCTGCACATTTTGCAGAGTTAATAAAAATTAGATCAGTTCAAGATTAGGATAGAGTCCATAGTAATGGAAGAGGCAAAAGGTAATTACAGTTAGGAGGATGATATTAGAGGGATGGATGTCCATTTGGGCATTGAAGGAACAAACTCCAATGGACATGGAGATGAAAGAAATTAAAACATGAATATGGCAGAGCCATTACAAATTTATAGAAGGATGTCCAAAGACATAAAGATGATAATGAAAGTATTATGAAATCAAAGGAGCAACATGATGACTTCAACATGAAGTTAATGTAGATCTTGAACCGAATAAAAAAGAAATTGGACAAGGAGAGTGGCTCAAGAAAATCTAGAAGTCACAAGTCTCCTGATGAAAAAAGAAGAATCATAAGTGTTAGCAGACATCACCACCACTCCCTGAGGCATTCCAATAAGAGAGCACATAACATCTCGAGTACATCCCCTGTCAGGAAGAATAAGGGGTTTGGGGTGGATGAGCTACGAGGATAAATGAACAAAATCAAACCTCCTACATTTATGGTGAGTGTTAGCATCAGAAGTCACTCGTGGATTGCTTGCAGCAGCAGAGCCCAATGCCCATCAGTTTTATGTCACGATTTGTTTAATGGGGTGATCAAATGGATAAAGACTCAAGAAAATATAGCTTTAACTCAGGAGACCAGGCCTAGTATGTAGACAGCAAGGGAGGTCTTGATCCAACTTCCGTCAGTAAATGAATTAAAGGGTGGTAGATGGAAGACTTGTGAGAAGGGTGAGCAATACTGCCTCAGGCGACAGGCCTTCAGAAGCTTGGGGATGAAAAACTCAGAAACCAAGATCCTATTGGTCCAGAGCTTCAAGGATTTGAAGGGTGACTCGACTGGATCCTCCAATTCCGAGTCGTTCAATGCTAAGAAAATCACATGAACCGATTAGAAGCAATGCAAATATTACAGTGATCCAACCTACATCATCCTATAACAGCTACAACTCGACTGGATCCTCCAATTCCGAGCTGTTCTAACACAGTAAACAAAGAGATGAAAAAGAGGCTAACATCCATAAAGTAAGAAGTCTCTAATGCCATATACATTAACCAGTGCAACCAGTGCTTCATCAAAACTTTACAATCGGGAGCCTAGCTCAACCATCAATAAACTACAAAATACAAAGACTGAGTTTATATACTCAGAGAAATTCACCTAACATCGGCATGCTCAGTCATCCAAGGCTTGGTGTCCCTTCAGCCAAATTTAGACCGGTATTCTTTGTCAGACGCCACCTTAACTGTACGTGGCTCCTGCAAGGGGAGTAGCTGAGCCATTAAGTGTTGAGCTAGCGTGCATAGACCTCCTCCGGCTAGTCGAGAACTCGGCATGGCTTCTCTGAAAAAATGGGTACACAGGACCCTCTCGAGTAGACTACTTGCCAGACCCTCCATATATCACACTTAATGAATGAGGAGAGGTTTCAACCACCCCTTCTTGCCTTCATTTACTCCAAGCGAAGACTAGGATCAAGGTCAGGTCTAATGGCAACTGGAGGTCGTGACGGGCCTCTCTGTGACTGAAACCTAATGCCTTTGGCCCCTTTTGCACAGCTCCTTTCTTTCCCAAGTGACCACATACTGTAACCCTGTGTTTACTTTCAAAGACGCTTTCAGTTTTCATGAATAGGAAGGGGTTGATCCCTGTTCCTTGAAATCACGATGAGCAAAACGTCGAGACGGCTTAATCTGGTGCCACTCATCCCTCTAGATCTGATGGTTCTAAACTCTCCAGACGATGCTGTGGGCTCGGGTCCTGGACACTCCTGACACCTCGCACAACAGGAATATGATGATGCTGCACCTTGCGCCTCGAAATCATGATGGGCGAATCAGCGAGGAGCCTAATCACGCGTCAGGTGTCTCTTGTGGATGGACGGTCGAGATTGCTCCATAATACTGTAGGCCCGACTTTGGGCACCTTCGGCGCTTTCGAGGTTCAGGGTTTCAAGATATAGGACAACATGGAACCTTCACCCTTTGAATTCCCGAATGCCGAAAAGGCGACGCAACTAGATCTCGTTCCACGCGTCCTCTAGATGGACGACTGCTATCCATTTTGCTAACCCCAGTGCAACTCCGCTAGCCGCGATTTTCTACCAACTGTTGATCTGCTCCTATGGATGGATCCTGACCGTTGAAAATATGATCTTTGCCCGCTTACTTGCTTGGAAGCCACAAATGATATTTTTTTCGTGCTGTTCTAGGGCTCTTCTCGTGCCACTTGTAGACCTGAACGCTGTTGTGCCTTGGACAAGAAATGTTACTAACATTAGGCTCCATGGGGGATAGAGTCGTCCCTGTGATGCTCTAAGGACTCATTTTACAGTTTCAGTGCCCTGTTTTTGGGCTATGGGGTCATTTATTAAGCTGAAAAATAAAAATAAACCAGGAACCAAAGGACAATATTTACAAACAAAGGAGCCATCAAAGGCTCAGACAAAACATTTATTCAGAAAATGCCCATTTACTGGGCTGTTGAAAACTTCTTCACCCTCCAAACCTTGCATCTGATATGTGTTATTTGAGAAAACCTCAGAGATTTTTAAGGGCCCGATCCACAGGGCTTCAAATTTGCTGTGTTTTCCCTTATCTTGTTTAGGAGCATCCCATTTCTGCACCAGGTCTCCTATCCGAAATTCTTCCTTCTTGGCCTTCTTATCGAAAACCTGCTTGATCCTTTGCTGATGGTCCTGAATTCTTTCCATTACGTGCTCCCTGTCCTACTGGGCCTCCACTAGCTAATGAATCCTTCTAATCATGTCATCGAGCTCCTCCTGATGATCCTGGAGGAATTTTGCTATAGGAATGGCTAGATGAGAAGGAAAAATAGCTTATGTTCCATAGAATAATTGGAAAGGAGAGATGCCTATAGATCTCTTTGTGGTCACTCAATCAGCCCATAGAGAAAATTTTAATCTCGAATGCCAGGCCTTCTTGTTGTCTTCCAAAAATATTTTGATGATCCTTATCAGGCTTTTGTTGGAGGATTTTGCTAAACTGTTGCCTTGGGGATAATATGGGGTGGAGTGAATCAGTTTGATCCAAAATTTCTCATAGAACTTGGCTAATGGCTCAGCCCTGAAAGAGGCTACGTTATCAGTGAAAATATTACTTGGGCAGTCAAATCTTGTGATGAGATCTTCCAGGAATCCGATGATTACCTTGTGGGAAGCACTCCTGGTGGGGATAGCTTCAATCCACTTGGTAAAGAAATCTGTAGCTGTCAGAATCCACTTGTACTACCCACTGGAAGCAGGGTGAATTTTTCCAATGAAATCTAGGCCCCATTGCTGGAAAGGTCCTGAAACAACCATAGGATTTAGCGGCAAGGACTTGAGCTATTGTTTTCCTGCAAATATTTGACATTGGATACATGTTCTAACTCCTCTATGGACATCAGTGAACAAGGTGGGCCATTAGTACCCGGCTTTGAGAATTTTGTGGGTTGTGGCCTTCCAGAAATGGTTCTCTCCACATAGTTCGCTGTGAAATTCAGCCATGATCATATCAGCCTCTTGTGAATTCATGCATTTTAAAAGCACCCCAGGGGGTCTTTCTAGTATAAAATTTGATCGATAAGGAAGTATCTGACTGCCTTGAGCTTCAGAGCTCTTACTTTGTTTCTTTGCAGGCTGTCTGGAGGCCGCAACTCTTGCAGAAAGTATATGACATTCTTATACCAAGAACATCGAGCCAATGGGGGCTCCCTTTGAGGGTCCATGTTAGACAGCTGACCCTGCTGAATTCCTGAGCATTCGTTGATGCAACTTATCCCCAAATCTTGGCAATTGGCTTCAACCAATAGCTTGGCTAAACCTTGACCTTTGATCAATTTGGTAGGCTTTATTTCCAGGTCAAATTCCAGAATATTGGCTATCCACTTACTCCTTCTCCCGTCTATGTCAGGCTGAATAAGAATGTCTTTAACAACAACTGAGGGGACATAAGAGATGATTTTTAATTGCAGAACATAGACTCTAAATTCCTTGAGAGCCTTTACCAGGGCATAGGCTTGCTTCTCCATAGTGTCATACCTGACTTCGGCATCCCTCAATGCTCAGCTGAAATAGGCAACAGGCTACTGTAGCCCAATCTCGTTTGTCTGTAATAAAATAGTGGCCACCGTGTCAGGTGAGGCAAAGGAAAAAATAATGAAACCATTTGAGTAATTGGGACTGATAATCACGGGGGATTCATACAGGGCCTTCTTTATTTGCTCAAAGGAATGTCGTGATTCAGAAGTCCACCTCACTTCATTTCCTTTTCTTAACATGGTTGTTATGAGCTTTATCTCCTCAGCAAAATTAGGCACAAACCTCCTCAGAAAATTAATCTTACCAAGGAAAGATTGGACCTCCTTCTTGGACCTTAGGACTGATAAGGCTTGTATTGCCTCAAATCTGCTAGGATCGATCCTGACTCCTTCCGCTGATACTATGTGTCCTATTAACTTTCCCTCCTGCATGGCGAACAGAGATTTCTTGGGGTTTAATGAAATGCCAAAACTCCTGCATTTCAGGAAAACCTTCCGAGATGACAACAATGTTCTTTATCAGATTTTGAAAATTCTGTGATGTCGTCCAGATAGACGAACACAAATTTATCCTTTTCCCCAATGAAATCTATGTCCATGGCATGCCGAAACGTTGCCCCTGCATTCATCAATCCAAAAGGCATCTTGGCATACATGAATGTGCCCCATGGAGTGGTAAATGCTATCTTTTCCCTGTCCTCAGGCAGAACAAAGACTTGATTGTATCCAGAGAAACCATCAATCATGGACATCCTGGATGCTCTTGTTACCCTCTATAGTATATGTTCCATCTTTGGCAAGGGGTAGTTGTCCTTTCGTGAGCTCCTGTTCAGGTTTCTAAAGTCTACACAGAGTCTGATCTCTCCATTTTTTTTCCTTACTGTACCAAGTTGGCCACCCACTCTAAATATCTCAGTGGTACAATTATCTGAGCTTGAAGCAGCTTCTTCACTTCCCTCTCCATGATAGGCAGCAGCATAGGATTGATTTGTCTCATCTTTTGCCTGAATATCTTTGCCTCCCCTTTCAATGGGATTTTATGCTCGATGACAGAAGTGTCATATGTTTTGAGGTCTTCGTAGGTCGAGGCAAAAACATCAACAAATTCCCTCAAAATTCCAATGTATTCGGACCTCTACTCCTTTGTCAGACTTCTTAACAATTTGACAAACTTGGGCTCACTCTCGGTGCCAATGTTGCACTAAACAGTACCAGCGTCATCCTCCGAGATTTCCCCCTTTAACAACACATCATTTCTATCAAAAATCCTTTCCAATGGAACCAGTCCCCTTGGAATGTGGTTGTTGGGGAGCTGCACAATATCATGCTTTTCTATTCTACTCAGCAACTTACCCCCATCAATCCTTTCTTCGGAGACAGGGTCTTGGTCAATATGCATCTTTGAAAATTCTTCGACAGTCTCCAAGAACTTCTTGATCTCAAGATCATCCTTGAATACCTTCCAATTTTTGACGTTGTCAGGTATGGAGGGCCTGTATTTTACTTCTACATCATATCTGAATTTGGGCAGCAATGGTACTTTGAA
This sequence comes from Picea mariana, assembly GCA_032191745.1. Taxonomy (NCBI): domain Eukaryota; kingdom Viridiplantae; phylum Streptophyta; class Pinopsida; order Pinales; family Pinaceae; genus Picea; species Picea mariana. The sequence goes on along the minus strand of JASDQU010308354.1, from coordinate 46,787 downwards.
ATTGCTTGCTGACGTAGCCAAGAAATCTGCCACTATGTTCTCCTCTCTTAGGATGAAAGAAATGTTAAATACTGAGAAGAAATTGTTGATTAGGTCCCACACCTTATTTCTATAGCTTCTGAGTCGAGGATGCTTAGCCTGATAAGCGTTTCTAATCTGTTGGACCACCAACTCTGTATCACCAAACATTGCTACCTCCTGAATTCCCATTTCCATCGCAGATCTTAATCCCAGAACAAGAGCTTCATACTCTTCCACATTGTTGGTAGCTTCAAATTCTAGTTTGTACCATAGAGATATGGTTTCCTGAGTAGGTGATACAAAAAATACCCCAGCACCAGCACCTTCCCTGGAAGAGGCTCCATCAAAGAACATTTTCTAGATGGGGGTGATGGAGGGAGGAAACTTATGGGAAGTTGTGGGCTACTTTCTGAGCTTAAGAGGAGGCTCAGAAGCATGGGTGAGTTGTAGTAAACTAGAACCTAAATCAGTGTCTAAGGAAAAAATGGGATGGTTGGTAGGGTTGGCTTCATCACTGATTATATAGGCAAGTTGAGCTTCCCTGTATAGCCTCCTATGTTCTCCTCCAAACACTGGGATAGTATCATATGTGAGGTCCATCTGCAAAGTTTCCCCCAGTCTCTTTATCCAATATATTGATAATAGCATACCGAACTTGGGGGGGACATCAGCCACTACAATATCCATGACCACATTTTTCATGGGCAACTGAAACAAGGTCACGACCAGGTCTTTGATAACTCCTAGACATTGAATCTTTCTGGAGTCAAAGGAATAGAGGTCATGATAGGCTCGGGTGACTTCTAGCCCTAACTCTTCCATGACAGTTTTGGGAATGAGGTTGTGAGAAGCCCCCGAATCCATCAAGCAGTTGTGCAGTACTTTGTCCTATATGTTCAGGGAAGTGTAGAAGGGAGGGGATGATTCATTCCTGTCTTCTACCATAGGACCTAAAATAACTGCAGGTTTTTCATCTTGCAAATTGATGGAGTCTGTGGGAAGGTATGAGATATCATACTGTATAAGCTCAGAGAGGCGTTTCTTGAACCCTTCATGTTTAATTAATTCATTCAGTGGCATAGCGATTCTGATCTTTTCAATTTCATGCTCGAAATTAAAAGAAGATGTAATCTTTGGAATTTCTCTTATTTAGGGAACATGATTCTGGACTATGGGAGAGAGGGGTTGGTGCTTCTTACCTCTGTGACTGTCTGCTACTTCATTAGCAGGTTTCTTTGTTCTAGTGGATTGCTCAGGAACATCAGGCGGTATTGTCCTTTTCTTGGAACGCAGATCATACCTGCCTTGGCTGCCACTAGCCTTGTCTCCTTTGCTCAGTTCATTTAGCTGATTGTCCATGAGGGACTCCTCGTATGCTGATTGAGTGAGATGAGGAAAAGGAGGAGTGTACCCAAAGCAATAGATTTCAGGATCCATCTCATTTGTTTCCCCTTCTTCCCACTTGGCCACAAAATTGTTTTGAAAAGGGGCCTGAATTTTTTGGTCTTCTCTGTCTCTTCCCCTCTCTCTTTGCACAGTCGAGGAAGTAATATTGTTTGGCCTCCTGAAACCTCCTTTGTTTTCGGTGTTTTGGGGGTCCTTGTATGCTTTCCTCCCCTCCACTATCATCCTCTCCATTTCTTCATATAGAGACTTCACCATCTTGGTCAGTTCATCCACTTGAGGGTGGGGCACCGATGAGCCAGAAGTTGAGGTTTCTGACCTTCTCCTTCTTTTGTCTGCATCGTCCTTGTTCCTCAGTCTATCAGCTGCTAATACATTGGATTCCACTTCTATGGCCGCATATTGCATTTGATCTAAGGAGGTGGCTCTTCTTTCTCTCAATAAAAGACAGAAATCGAGGCCAAATGCACTGGCATAAGAAATCTTGGCTGAGGATTTTGAAGGCTTTATTTCGGCAGGAATTTTATTATACATCTTATTGAATCTTTTGGAGAAGTCGGATACAGACTCTCCTTTCGTCTTCTTCAAAGACCCGAACTCTGTCATGTAATACATGAAATCCTTCCTATCTCCCCACTGCCTCAAGAAAGCACTATCCAAGGCTTCGATCCCATCAATAGATCTGGGGGCCAATCCTCTAAACCACTTTCTCACCTCACCATCTAGGCTCTAGACAAAGACTCTCATCCAGAAATCTTCATTTTTAATGTTTAGGTTGTCTTCATAAATGTAGAAAGAAGCCAGGTGCTCTTCCGCAGTTACGTCCCCTTCCCCAGTGAACTTGGGCATATACTTCAAGTAATCTCCAGCAGGGAGAGGATTCATAGGATGAGGTAGGATTAAGGGAGCATATCTGGCAGTGACTATGGAATCCATTCTATTTAGAGGGGGATTATCACCATCCATAGGAATATTAGGTGGAGGAGAACTTGGAGGAGAAGGAGTTCATGAAGGGGCTATTGGGAATGAGTCTCGAAGTGGAACAGGAAATAAAAGGGGATTTAAGGAGAAGGATAACGAGCTCAAGTCAGCAGATGCTCCTTTTTGTGCAGGAGTGGGGAAATCTTCTGTAGTCCTAGGTCTATGCCAAGGTACATCTTCAAAGGAGAGGGGAGTGACAAGGATTTCTCCCTCCAATCCCAGAACAGGAGGGGAAAACTCAGCAGGAACACTCCCAAAATTCAGGAAACAGGAAACCTCAGAAAGAGGTCTATTAAGAAACTGAGGAGGAGAAAATGGAGTTCTTATAGAAGGAGACGGTGGATTACCTAGTTCGACGATGGAAGTTTCTCCTTCAGAGGCTTTTCCTTTTCTGAGAACCACCTCTGAATCAGTTTTAGGGGTAGCTAGAGGCAGTTGTGGATGAGACTGCGTGTGTCTACCTCTGAAAGCCACAACTAACACGACAAGTTTGCCACAGTGGAGTCATCACAATGGAGTCGCCAGGTGCACATTAGCAATCTTCAAAGGCTTTGATACCTGATGCTTCAGAATCATAGGCTCAATGTCGTTCAATCCCAGGGAAAATATTCAACTTCGTCCCCGGCAGCGACGCCATAAATGTTAGCATCAGAAGTCACTCCTGGATTGCTTGCAGGAGCAGAGCCCACGCCCATCAGTATTATGTCACAATTTGTTTAATGGGGTGATCAAATGGATAAAGACTCACAAAAATATAGCTTTAACTCAGGAGACCAGGCCTGGTATGTAGACAACAAGGGAGGTCTTGATCCAACTTCCGTTAGTAAATGAATTAAAGGGTGGTAGATGGAAGACTTGTGAGAAGGGTGAGAAAGAATGCCTCGGGCGATAGGCCTTCGGAAGCTTGGGGATGAAAAACCCAGAAACCAAGATCATCCTGGTCCAGAGCTTCAAGGAGCTGTAGGGTGACTCGACTGGATCCTCCAATTCCGAGTCATTTAGTGCTAAGAAAATCACATGAACCGATTAGAAGCAATGCAACTGTTACAGTGATCCAACCTACATCATCCTATAACAGCTACAACTTGACTGGATCCTCCAATTCCGAGCTGTTCTAACACAGTAAACAAAGAGCTGAAAAAGAGGCTGACATCCATAAAGTAAGAAGTCTCCAATGCCATATACATTCACCAGTGCAACCAGTGCTTCATAAAAACTTTACAATTGGGAGCCTAGCTCAACCATCGGTAAACTACAAAATACAAATACTGAGTTTCTATACTCAGAGAAATTCGCCTAACATCGGCGTGCTCAGTCATCTAATGCTTGGTGTCCCTTCAACCAAATTCAGACCGGTATTCTTTGTGAGACGCCACCTTAACTGCGTGTGGCTCCTGCAAGGGGAGTAGTTGAGCCATTAAGTGCCGAGCTAGCATGCGTAGACCTCCTCCGGCTAGTCAAGAACTCGCCATGGCTTCTTTGGAAAAATGGGTAGACAGGACCCTCTCGAACAGACTGCTTGCCAGACCCTCCATACCTCACACTTAATGAATGAGGAGAGATTTCAACCACCCCTTCTTGCCTTCATTTACTCCAAGTGAAGACCAAGATCGAGGTCGGTTCCGATGGCAAATAGAGGTCATGACGGGCCTCTCTGTGACTGAAACCCGACGCCTTTAGCCCCTTTTGCATAGCTCCTTTCTTTCCCAAGTGACCACGGACTGTGACCCTATGTTTACTTTCAAAGTAACTTTCGACATTCGCGAATAGGAAGGGGCTGATCCCTGTTCCTTGAAATCTCAATGACTGAAATGCCGAGATGGATTAATCTAGCGCCATGCATCCCTCTATATATGACAGTTTTGAACTTTCCCGACGATGTTGTGGGCCTGGGTCCTAGACACTCCCGGCACCTCATGCATCGGGAATACGACGATGCTGCACCTTGCGCCTCGAAATTGTGATGGATGAATCGGTGAGGAGCCTAATCACACATCAGGTGTCTCCTATGAATGGATGGCTGAGATTGCTCCATAATACTGCGGGCTCGACTTTGGGTGCCTTCGGTGCTTTCGGGGTTCGGGGTTTTGAGATATAGGACAACATGAAACCTTCACCCTTTGAACTCCTGAATACCGAAATGCCGACTCGACTAGATCTCGCACCACGCATCCTTGGTATGGACAACTGCTATCCATTTTGCTAACCCCAGCGTAGCTCCGCTAGACGTGATTTTCCGCCAACCACTGATCTGCTCCTATGGATGGATCCTGTCCATTGAAAATATGATCTTTGCCCGCTTACTTGCTTGGAAGCCACAAATGAGATTTTTTTCGTGCTACACTTGGGCGCTTCTCATGCCACTTGTAGACCTGAATGATCTCATGCCTCAGACAAGAAATGTTACTAACAGTGAGCACAAGAAGGATGAATATGCAGAGACATGGTTGTTGGGCATGAGAAAGTATTTTCAATTGCATAATTATTCTTCTTATGTAGAAGGTAGAATTTCTATCTATCAACTCAAGGGAAAGGCATCCATGTGGTGGGATCAACTTGTGCAGGTGCAACACATTAAAGAGAAAAGTGTTACTTGGAGAGAATTCAAGAAGTATTTTGAGAAGAAATACTTGAATAAGAGATACTATGACAAGAAAATTAAAGAGTTCTTTGAACTCAAGCTTGGAAGTATGACAATAGATGAATATGAGAGAAGGTTTTTAGAATTGCTGAAGTATGTCTCTTTCATCACGGATGAGATAGTTAATATTCAAAGGTATTTAAGTGAATTTCCATCCTTCATCAGTGAAAAAATATAGTATGATGATCCCAAGACATTGGAGGAGACCATAAGGAAAGCTAAGTGCCTATATGATAAAAAAAAATGAAGGCCAACTTTCCAAAAAGCTTTGGAAGACAAAATAATTCAAGGTGGATCAGAGGAAGAAGGGATCTAAGCCACCATTCTTCATAAATAATACATAGGGACAACAAAGTCCTATATATCGAGGTTAATTGCCGGATAATCCACAGTTGGTGTTAGGACTAGTCGTCAGTTACAAAGCTTGCTGATCTTCGTCAATTAATAGTAGATGTAGGACAATTTCGAGATTTGTAATTAGGTCGGCTAGTTTTAACGTCCTATTTCTAAATGACATCAACTGTGGATTATCCGGAAATTAACCTCGAAACTACTCACCACAGAAATCTAAAAACAGTAAACTCCTAGATATCCCAGAATGATTGAAACAGGGGGTCAAAGGCCAAGGAAACCACCTATTCATTGTTGGGGTTGTAGAGGGGATCATATGTTCAGAGATTGTCCTCACAGAAATGAAAAAGGGAGAATTGTTCATAATGTACAAAAAGATGAAACAATGGAGGACATGGCCAGAAATGTGCCAAGGATCTATGCAACCCTAGACAACAAGAAAGAATAGTATTAGTCACATATTATTGAAGTGGAAGGTATGATCAACAACCAAACCATTTCTATTTTAATTGATTCAGGAGCTAGTCATAGTTATATAGATCCTAAGATGGTGGAAAGTTTTAATTTTCCAAGAAGAAAGCATGGGAAATCTTGGTTGGTGCAGTTGGATACAAGAGCCAAAAGAAAATTTAATGAGATGGTTAAGTCATGTCTTATGGACATGAATGGACTGAACACCAGGGCATATTTTAACATCTTGCCTTTAGGTTCCTATGAATGTCTAATTGGGATGGATTAGTTAGACCAACATCATGCCATCCTATATTGTCATAACAAGGCCTTTACTTTCTTGGATGAGGAAGGGACCCTAAGGAAGGTGCAGGGAATTCCCAGGGTAGTAACCATCTGAGAAATTTCAGCATTGTAGTTGAAGAAATGTTACAAAAAAGGGTGTCAAATATTTGTAACACATATGGAAGAGACACCTAAAGATAAGGTTCCAAATTTGGAAGATCATGCAGTCCTGGAATATTTTGAAGATGTTTTCAGGGAGGTACCAGGACTACCCCCAAAGAGAGATATTGATTTCTCTATAAATTTAATGCTTGGAGAAGCTTCAGTGTCAAATACTCCTTACAGAATGAGTACACCAGAGTTGAAGGAGTTACAAATCCAACTTGAAGAGATTTTGAAGAAGGGGTATATATACCCAATTGTGTCACCTTGGGGTGCCCCAGTATTGTTTGTGAAGAATAAATATGGAACATTAATACTGTGCATTGATTTCAGACAGTTGAATAAAGTGATTGTTAAGAACAAGTATCCTTTGCCAAGGATTGATGATCTTTTTGATCAATTGAAGGATGAAAATATATTTTCAAAGATAGATCTCAGGTCAGGATACCATCTAGTAAGGATTAAAGAGGAATATATCAGGAAGACCACCTTCAAGAAAAGGTATGGTCATTATGAGTTCATAGTGGTGCCATTTGGGTTGTCAAATGCACCGGCTGCTTTTCATGTGCTTAATGAATGGTGTTTTCCGAGAATATTTAGACAAGTTTGTCATTGTCTTTTTGGATGACATTATTATATACTCTAAGTCATAGGAAGAGAATGACCATCATTTGAGGATGGTGTTGCAAGTGTTAAGGGAGCATCAGTTGTATGCCAAGTTGAGCAAGTGCTCATTTTATCAGAAGAAAATTCATTATTTCGGTCATATCATTTCAAAGGATGGGATAGTAGTGGATCCTGAGAATATAAAAGCCACTAGAGAATGGCCAGTTCCAAAGAATGTGACAGAGGTCATATCATTCATGGGCCTTGTAGGATACTACAGGATATTTATTTAAGGATTCTCAAAGATTGCACACCCAATCACTTCCTTGCAAAGAAAGGGTGTGAAGTTTCAGTGGACATTGGATTGTGCAAGGAGTTTCCAACACTTTAAATAGTTATTAACAAGTTCTCCAATACTAAGGATTGCAGACCCAAATGAAGACTTCGTTGTATGCACAGATACATGTAAAGAGGGACTTGGTGGGGTCCTCAGTCAAAATGGGTTTGTTATATGTTATGAGTCAAGGAAGTTAAAGGAGCATGAAAGACACTATGCCACTCATGATTTGGAGTTGGAAGCCATAGTACATGCCTTGAGGAAATGGATACACTACCTCATGGGGAAACGTTTTGAACTTAGAACAGACCATAATGGTCTAAAATATTTATTTGATCAACCAACTCTAAATGCTAGGTAGACTAGATGGTTAGAATTTTTGAGTGAATATGACTTTGATATAAAGCATATCAAAGGGAAAGAGAACAAAGTGGCCAATGCACTTAGCAGAAGAGTGCATGAGATGCATCCTACAACCATTAGCATGTACCAATCATATTTGAAAGACAAATTATAGAGGCTTCCAAATTAGATTTGCATTGTAATTTGCAACAGAAAATTGAGGAATATAAGATAGATAATGATGAGATTCTCATGTATAGGGGCAGAATTTATCTACAAAATTCTCAGGAATTGAAAAAACTGATATTGAGTGAAATGCATAATGTGCCTTATGCTGGGCACCCGAGATATCAGAAAACTATTGCAGCTGTCAAGATCCAATATTATTGGCCAGGCATGAAGAAATAGGTTGATAATTTTATTGCCAGATGTATGGAATGTCAAAAGGTAAAGGTTGAGCATAGACACACAACTGGTGCTACAACCATTACCCATTCCTGAGTGGAAATGGGAAGTTGTAACCATGGATTTCATCACCAAACTGCCCAGAACAGACAAGAAACATGATTATATCATGGTAGTGGTGGATAGGCTTAGTAAAGTTGCCCATTTTATTCCAGTTAAGCTCACTCACAAGGAAACAAACATTGTCGATGTTTATATGAAAGAAATTGCTAGATTACATGGCATACCCAAGACAATTGTGTCCAACAGAGATCCAAAATTTACCTCAAAATTTTGGAAGGGATTATTTAATGGATTTGGAACAAATTTGAATTTTAGTACAGCTTATCATCCAGAATCAGATGGGAAAACAAAGAGAGTGAATCAAGTGATTGAGGATATGTTAAGGATGTATGTGATGGATAAACCATCAAAATGGGAAGACTACCTACACTTGGTAGATTTTTCTTATAATAATGGGTACCAAGCATCTCTAAAGATGAGCCCATTTGAACCACTTTATGGGAGAAAGTGAAACACACTAGTAAGTTGGGATAACCCAGCAGACAGAGCAGTGGTTGGGCCATATTTTCTCAGGGAAATGGAGGAGCAAATGATTAAAATAAAACAAAATTTAAAGGCTTCCCAAGACAGGTAGAAAATCTATGTTGATAAGGGTAGAACTCACAATGAATTTAGTGGGTGATCATGTATTATTGAAAGTGAAGGCCAACAAAAGTTCCCTGAAATTGGGAAATTATTCAAAGTTGGCAGCTCACTATTGAGGGCCATCTGAAATCATAGAGAGGATTCGTCCAGTAGCTTATATGATTGCATTGCCTACATTTATGTATGTTCATAATGTATTCCATGTATCATTACTCAAGAAATATATACCTAATGCTAATCATGTTATTGATTGGATTGTGATTTAGGTGGAGCAAGAAGGCACTTTTCAAGTGCATCCGATACGCATTATGGACCGAAAAATCAAACAGCTCAGGAATCGAGCCATAGGGCTTGTAAAGGTCAAATGGACTTGGTACAATCCTGAGGACGCTACTTGCGAAAATGAGGATGCAATATGGGAAGAATACCTGCATCATTTTGAGGATTTTTGAAATTTTGTTGTATATGGGTACATGATGCACTGAGGACAGTGCATAAATAAGGGGAGGTGATTGTAATATCCTTAGGCCGAACCCAATGGTAATGTAAAATGAATATGTACTTAAGTTGGTGAGTTGTTTGATATCATTTTTGTATGCACATTTCATGGCATAGTGCGCACATGTACTACACGATAAAATGATGAAGTGTGCACATTCTAGGATACCACGCGCAACATCTTAAGTGCGTGCGATATTGAGGCCAGTGAGCCTTTGTGTATATGTTATGTTTTATAGGCTGGTGAGTCAGTTATTATGAGCTAGGATGCTTATGTTTTGATTAGGCCAAAGAGCCTAGATGTTGAAGGCCAATGCGCCTATTTTTGTATATGTCTCATAATTAATATAAAATACATCACTGCACGCAGACCGACCACAATAAAATTGATAGGGGACTAAACTCCACTAGTTAGGGAAAGCGATGGCCCTGAAATTTAAGGAAAAGGGGATAAGCTAAGGATCTTAAGCCAAAAAGGAATATTATATTAATATTTATTAAATCATAAAGTTTGGATAATTATTTTATCCTAAGTTCTAAAGTTGGGGACAAGTAGGTCAAAGTAGCTCCCAACATGACAAGTGTCAAGTTGGGGACATGCATACATATTGTTGGGACTTAGTTCATTTTCGCATATTTTCCATCATTCTTCCCATGATTCCTTCTATCATACAGTCATCTAGTGAATCATCCATGAGCATGCACACACCCATTGAGATATCTTTCATATCTTCATGACTGTACCTGAACTTGTATTCGTAGCCATTTTTATGTTGGTGTATCTGGTTATCTTGGGAGATGGACTGAAGAAGCGGGTTGTCAGGCTCGTGGGATATTGAGGAGGCGGGTTGTCAGGCCCGTGAGAAATTCTCTGGGTGAGAGAATTGTTGGGAATTGATTTTCTGAAGGTGTTAAACTGCAGCTACAGTGCTTTGAGACTTCCTGTCCAGCCTGTTGCTAAAGCCTGGAAAGGAAGTGGGGAAACCAAAGAATTGTTGAGTAGAGAAGGGGCACACTTCCTAGGTGGGACACGAATGTGGGGAATTAGGGACTGTAGGTTGTTAGTTTGAGTTGGCACCTGAGACATAGTATTTCCTATTGTCTATGAGTCTTTTACCTAGTTAGGAATCCCTTTACCCGGGTGGAGTTTAGTCCCAGCTCGGGGGTGACTCACTATTGAGAGTGATGAACAATGTGGTCTAAGGTTGGGAGGTTCATGGAAGGTCTACATGTAGTTGGTGACATTATTACCAAGATAAGTTCCAATTGTGTGATAAATTTACATGTTGCATTGTCATTTACGTGCTTATTTTTATGGGTTATCATATGTGCAGTTATAACTATGTTTATTTTTATGGGTATTTCTTGTATATGATGCATGTATATGTTTACCGTTATTTCAGTGTGAATTCATGTATTTACAGATGTATTTGTATGTTTACATTATATATATAATGCTTCTGCAAGAGTTCTATGTGCGTATATTTTAGTTGCATGCAGTTCGAAAATTTATGTGGCATAGTTCAGTTAGATGTTGGGTATGTTACAGTATGTTCCACAGAGAGAACAGTAAGAGTTATCTGGCATAGCATGGCCCATCATGGATGGTTGGGGACGTTAAATAAAGGGTCTTGAGCATAGAGAGTGTCTTGAGCCCAAATAGGCTTGAAAACTAGATATATCTCCCATGGGGAAACTAGATCAGGGTTGGTTGAGGCTTGTTGGACAACACTATATGCAACCTCAATAACGGATAAGGGCATGGCCATGCGAAGGTGCCCTATGTCTTCCATAGAAGCTGATAGGGAAGGTAAAGTTCATGGGTCATGAAAGTATCTCATTTTAAAAGATGACACTTGAAAAATGGAATCCTTCGGCTCGTCGAGGACAACCGAAATAAACCTTTCATCATTGGAAGGTGACATATAATCAAAGTTCCCATCAATGAAGGAAATAATTCAACACCTAATTTGACAATTCTTGGCTGTAGGTTATCAATAATTTAGACCATGGAATACCCTGATGAAGGGTTAGGATGAGAGAAGGACAACTGGTCTATGGTTATAATCCGGCCATCATGAGGAAATCATAGAACCTGATAAATGGTGGCTACAATTGCATGCATTGCATAAGTCCAATTCTATCCTAACAAAATATTGTAGTCAAGAGGTGCATTGACTACTTCAACCTCGACACACACATTTTTACCCTCCAATTGCATGGGGAAAGAAGGAATTTTACCATGTCATCTAAACGATCAACCATAAAAAGTAATAAGAAACGTAGGCGACGAAGATAACTCAGGCTGGCCAATGTTCCTCCAACATGCCAACAACATCATAAAATTTGAGGCACCCTCATCAACCATTGTATGGAAAATTTTTTGTGTCAATGATTTCTTGGTGTATGAAACTACTATCGAAAATGAGACATGGTGAGGAAGACTAGGTTTAAGGCCAATCGGATTGAAAATGATCATCTCTGATTTAATGAGCTTCACCGCTCTCAAGGTGGACAAAAAATCTTTTATCTATGAGGGGAAACTCTAGTGAACCCCCAAAATAGGCATTGCAAAAGGGGTTTGTGCCAAGTCTTCCATGATAGAGTAATTATGAGAAGCCCTCGCATTTGGGTTATGGGAAGCCTTCTTAAACACACCTTTAGGGATTCCAGTCCTTGTCTCTACCACTATATTCTCAATTTGAAGAGTCAACAGGTTGGAGGCCTCCTTTCCATTCTCAACAGATTATGGCATTCTGTAGTCATGAGTCCTAGTTGATAAATGAGAATCATCATTCATCATGTAAATTTTCATGGTCAGGTTGTTAGGATTATGTGCGGGGGCTCACTGACTGCCTCCATACACGCTTGTGTATGCAGAACCCAAGCCATATTTTTCCCATTTGGAAAAGGGATTTTTAACACAACAAGTTGTTGTTGTGCCAGTAGCTTCTAGGATTCTGCAAGCTAAGGGAATAGGTGTGTTAAGTGGACATCCGTGAAAAGATTACATAGAAACTTCATATTCCTCTTCTCATTTTTTCCCTCACCAACATTGTTAGCATCCTTTAGCATCCTTTTTATCCCCATTGAGTATGGAAGGGGTTTCCCCTAGAAAACATCCATTGCAAGGGAAACGAGCACTTCCAAGGATTCCAAAGACCTTTTGTGGATTATAATCATGTCATCACTCCCTGTGAAGGAATGACACCTTGCACAGGGTTTTGTTGACCAAAGTTGGGATTTCTCCTAGTCGAGAAGGCATATGAGGAAAAAATGTTGTTTCCAATGCACCAAGCAAATAGAACAACATTGATCCTACCAACGTCATGTAGGATGAAGGTCCCAAAATGCCTCCACTGAACAAACTATATTTAGCATTAGGCTTAATCGGCTGTTGAAATGCACCATTGAGTGAAGGGGATGGAGCAGGTATATGACCCCCAATATAAGGAGTAACATTGAAAGGGATAGTAGTGCCTTTGGATGATCCTTTTAAGGGAGAGTTAGACCTCCCTTTCCCCAGACCCATGGTCTATAAAGTAGATTAAGTAAGAACTCAACTCGAGTGTAAGTCAGGCATCCCATATGAGAAGCGAGTGGTTGTCGCGTTCTGAGTGAACGAAACAATGGTCGACACCATCAAAGGAACTGATCCACTACCTAAAGTCATGGGTGTCAGGACAAATTCGGTCATGACGGGCGGAGGTGGGGGAGGACGTACAATGTCCCCTCCAGCGGTAGTCATAACAGGAGTACGAGGACTCCCTGATGAAGTAGAAATGTTTTCTTCCATTATCACTTGCCTAATAAAATGGTGTTCAAGATAAGTCACCTTGGGAGGGGGGGATATCTGAATTAAAAACAGTGTTGATAAGTCAGTGATTGGAGGATTTTTTGGCCTAAAAGCTTTGGTCTCCAGGTCAGAAACAATAGATTCATCTCAGGATTGAAACTCTTCTCTCAGAGTTGGATTGAGAACATTTTCCTGCATCCTATTGCTTTGAATGATCCTTCTTGATCTAGTCTTTGAATCAACGGTGGTCGAGGTCGCTCCAAAGTAACCGACAATAGGACCTAAAGCCTACACAACCCACTAAGTTGTTTATCTTCCACTTTATGAAATGATCAACTGACACAGTAAGGTTTGACTAGCATGAATCACAGATCACACACTAAAAGTTCCTAAAGATAAATCAAGCAAACAACTAACTAGTGGGGAGGACAGTTATGCCAATCGACACTAGAGAAACTTACTGGTGCAAGTGAAACTCGAACATGGAAGCACCCTCTGAGTATAATCTATGAAGCACGATCTGATGTCCACCCTAGGTATTGCGGTATACCCCCACAGTCACTTGTGTAAGTCCATAAAAATAGGAAAATACGTTTCCATCTCATAGTCAGTCACCAGGAGGGTATAGTCGACAGTCGGGCTGATCATAATGAGTAGGATAACAAGTTTGAATCCCTTCAAGGGTGTCTAAAGGAATTGGTCTGAAAGAAAACTAAGGATCTCGAATGGATTTAAGGTCCATGAGGCACCGTAGGCAAATGCGATTAGTATTGTTCCCAAGAAAGACCCTCAATATACAATCTCCACTACTCTCGATCCGACTTTGGAGGGGTTATCTCCTCTACCTTTCCTTATGTGACCTCATTCTTAGCCCATGTGTTAGAGGGGGGTCTCAGATAACTCTTACGATGTTGGACTTAAGACACTCCATATATTAGACTCCATTTTGTTTTTAAATGGCCTTGAAGGGTTTCCTCTTCACACGTATTTCAAGGCCCTAAAATCCTAAACTAGTCGATGAACCCTACAAATAGAAACTCTAATATAGTTTAAGTTAAGCGTTAGTTTTATAGGATTTAGTTACGTAAAGGATGTGATCGTGCAACTAGTGGTGTTTGGAAGAGATGAAAAGCGAATAAAACTTTAGAGCATTTAAAATCAAATAATATATTTCTAAATTAAATAAAAAACTTGTAAAACCCTTTGTAAATATCAACTTTTCAAATTAATGTTTCAAGATATTATAATTGAAAGTTTCCTAAAAAATTGCTTTCATTTGACTACGCAAAACTACTTATACTTCCAAGAAAACAAGAAAGAAATTTGAAACTGAGGGTCTTTTCTTTCGCAAAAACACAACCTAGGCTACGCTACCAAACTAATTATAAAAAAAAAATCTTTTTTATTTTTTGAACAATTTAACAAGAAAAACCAAAGTAATTTTTTTTTTTTTGTCAAAGCACGAAACAGGAAAAAGAGAAAATAGAAACCAAGATTGAAAGAGACCCTAGGTCGACTGCATAAACACAAGGATTCAAAAATAAACCAATGGAGGATCTAAAACTTAAAAGTTCACTCTAAACCTCCATGGAAAACAAAAGAAAAACAAGAAATAAGTTGAAAACAAATCTTTAACCCAAGATAAGCCCAATAAAAGAGATTATGTAAAATCTAAGAAAGACTTGAGAATCCTAAAGCTTCTGTCAGGAAATAGAAAAAATCCTCTTTTTTAAAAACACTTACAGGACACAGAGACGTGGGATGTTGTACCAGCAGCCTGCGTATGTACGTGGGATATCTATTGTGAAGACTGCGTATGTATGCGGGCTATATACTGTGCAGATTGCGTATGTATGCGGGCTGAGCCAAAGAAGAGCATGTACACCTCTAAGAGTTTTGAAAAAGAAAAATTCTAGGAAGACTGATTGGGCAAGGAAAGATGGTAGGCACCTTCCAGGTGACCAGAGACCCTTAAAAGAATTAGTGGACTTTATAAAAAACTCAAAAGGCAATAAAGAAGCCAATAAAAAAATAAGCTCCCTCTAAAACCCTAGAGAGACTCCCGAGTGGAGTCACCAATTTTGCTAGCAGGGAAAATCCCCCTATTACTATACCAAGTTCAAAGTACAAGTACAACTATGATATCCCTTAAAATACAATCCTATTCTAAACTACCCCAAACACTCTAAACAGATGAACAAAAAGAGATAGGAAAGTAGGTCAGAAGTAGTACCTTTGGTCCTAACGTTCGATGTAGACCTCAGTCTTTGTAGCTTCCAGGATGTTGGTCTCCTCCCAACGTTGACTTGCATGAACACTTAGGAAAACAATGCTACAAATATTTTACCTTTTCTCATTAAGATCAGGTTTAGATATAAACCATTATGCATAAATCGAATGAAAAGCATAAACACATAATATTTGGGAAAAGAAAAGGATTCTTTTATTCAGTATGAAGATTAAAAGTTACAACCTTCAATGGTTGACTCTTCACGAACCATGTCCAAGCTCCTCTAAATGTTCCTCCAAATGCATCATCCCAAATCCTTCTCTCACAATCAATTGATCACTTTAGGGAAAGGGAAGGGATTGTATAGGAGGAAGGGCTAGAGAGAGAATACTGAGGCAAAATCTCATAAAGGGATGCAATATTTGGAATAAGAGGGGGAAGGGATTTTGGAAGAGTTTATCTGTTCTAATTCTTGATGTTGGACTGGGACCTCAAGACCTCCATTTATATGAAAAAAGGATAGTAATTCAATTTGGGGATGGGATGCAATCAGTGAATTGGTTAGGAAACCCTTGATAGCTCATAAACTTCGTCGAATTCCTTGCAGCTTTTTAATTTTTTGCAAATTTTGGAGGTAAATGTAGGTTGTTTAGTATTCATATTGTGTATGTACGTGGGATTTCTAGTATGCATCTAGCATTTTTACATGGTCATTAGTGCAGCAGGGCGCGTACATGCTCCAAAAAATGGTTTTTTAAATAGAGATCCTCAACATTAGATTGGAAAATTATGAAAGTAGAAAGGCCAATGCCATGTATCCATAGGTAGGGAATTTTAGGGCTACAACAGCCAAGAATGAGGAATAAGTCACACTAGATCAGGACACATATCAAAAATACAATTTAAACCTTTAGTATTTAACAATTTTTGGATAGTCATGTTCTAAATATTTTCACGAAGTACAGAGCGGAGGATTTTTTAATGCTTACCATCATTTGAGTACTTTTCTTAGATTCCATATCTACCAAGATCCATGAACGAGACCAACTCCCATCGGTCTTGGTTAAACGTAACGAAAGGAATCTCCATTATACACTAAAGTCAGAACATAAATTTAAAACAACAAAATGAAAATGCTATGGAGGTTGTAAACACCATAAATCTCTTAGGTAAATCATAAAGACACTAGAATCTTACCAGAAATGAATAACTCATATAATATCGTTACAAACTCCCATTGTTTCAAACAATAAGCACAGAGAAAATGGAATATATTTTATCATTCAACACAATCGACATTGGAGAATGAAATTGGTTGCAATACTCAAATGAAATCAACTGTAATGAAATTTATCCAACAGAGTTGATTTCCCCTGAAGAGAAGAACTCTAAAATGTCATCTATAAGAACACATGATACTGGGTAAAAATATTTCAAATGTTGGGTAACAAAAGAGAGTCTAGGCTAAGTAAAGAGACTATTGAGTGATTTTCTTACAGTATGGAAGACCACATGGAATAGTGTTAATGTATAAGGAGACACATTCTTCTATAGAGAAGATGTGAGGAGAAGAATTAGGGTTAGAATGATTGAATAGGTGGTAATGGATCCAAACCCTTACAATTTTCAAAAATGAAATACTCCAACAACTAGTAGAAGATTCTATGGACACTTGTTACTTTAAACGATCGTGATCCATCCCTGTGTTTCGCCAATTAAAATCCTGACAATACAACACCAACCTCTGAAATATATTAATAAGTTACAATGAAAGTGGTGTATAGTAGTTATGATCTCCATAAGTGTTGTACATAGGAAGTATTAGTACTGGTATGTCATAGGCATATTAAACGATACAAGTGTTTAATCTAGGTGCTAAGGGTTACGAGGACTATTGTATATATAGAGACTTAAAATAATTACCATGGTTTGTATATATGAATTACCCATAAGAGATAAGATTTAAAATGTGAACTTGAGTTTTAGGGTTATAACAATATTTGATTACTTACTATAGAACTCGATGGCTTATTTCCAAAGTTATAAAAACACCTCCTAACTTAAGTAATCAAGTGTTAGTAATTGTTGGCATAGGGGTAGACCCAGGGTTCAATGCTACAATAGCACACCAACAAATCCTTAAATATTGTCCCTTTCAACAAGACCTGTGAATCATATGAAGTCTCACCCGAGGTAGAGGCAGGGGTGGTTGCAAGACTCAGGTATTTGCAACCTTAGCTGGGACATGGATCTGTGATTATAATACTTAATACAACTCTTAGCATCATCAGTTCCTTAAAATGTAATCACTATTCACTTCGCTGATACAATAGAGCTTCACAGCATTCATGCTAATCTACAGTACTCAAGCACTTAGCATATACAAATGGATCAGAATGAGCATATCAAGCACTAAGCATGACTATCTAAATCAGATCTAACATTCTCACATATAATTAGCACAAAGCATAAATATATCTATCTAAACATATCAGATCACTTAGCATATAACATATGAACACATCAAGACAAAGCACAAAGAACATAACACAGTGTTTACGTGGTTCACCCCCACCCTGGGGCTATGTCCACGAAATCTTCTTCTTTATTGTCTTTAGTCAATCGTTTATAAGCAAAAAGCCATCAAAACCCTTACTCTACACATGACAGAAGATTTGCGCAGCTCGCTAGATCCTTCTTCCTTGCACTACAACACTTAAGCTCTCCACAATCCACTACAAGAATCTGCACTTATCTCAGCAATTCTCTTATAGTCATGCACAAAGCACTTACAGACTCTACTCACACTTAGCATACATTCACATCACATAGATGCACTATTCTCTCCTTTCCTTACATTGCCTATCCTTCAATTTATACATACAAATAGGCCTAAACATGGGTAAACCCATGGGATGACATCCCATTCCCATTACATATTTCCAAAAACCTTAAAAGGGGCCCAAAAGGGGGTCGATATTCCATGATCTCCACTTTGTCTTGCGTTCCTCCTTCGATAGGCTGTCAAAGTCCCAAAGTAGGTCAACATGACCAAGAAACTCCCAAAACTTGGTCAAGGTCCAACAAGCCCCCAACACTCACCTGTGACTCATCCTGAGTCACTCTGGTCTGATCAGTTCATATTTGAATGCCTTAGGCTTGGCCTGAGATTCTTCGACTTGCTTCTTTGTTGTGGCCTCTTGTTTGGTGAACTCTTGTATTACTGCATCATTCACCGACCCTTTTAGGCATTGTTCTACTATGATGACAACCTATTCTAGTTTTTCTCATTGGTTATCCACCTTTGTAAACAACTAGCATGCCTTACCTTGCACAGGTTGAAGTCGTTTAGTGACTTCCATCACTTTTCTTTGAAGCATATGGATCTACTATTGCGCTGTGTGTTTCTCTTGAGACCTCTTCATTCGTTCTACAACTGACAGGGCCTTTAGCTGTGCATATAGTGTTTATGCATGTTGCTTCGTTTCCTGGAGCTGCGACTCTAGTGTCTGCAACTCCAGGTTCTCAGTGAGGTTCTCATATGTTTGGGTTCTTTAGTTACTCAAATGCTTGCACTCCAAGGAAAGAGATTTTAATCTCTCAGCTGCGCTACGGAAAGTTGCTTCTCACTAGTCCCTTACATCTTGAGGAGACTCAGGCACAATGCGAAGCTCCAAGTCTTCTATGCGTTGTTGGAGCTGTTGGATTACTTCTTCAAGTTGTGCCACCTGCTGTGGGTGTCTCTCTTCAACCTTTACTTCATTGACTATCACAGAGTGAAGTGCTCTGTGAACCATTTCCTTAACTTTGAGTTGCTCGGCAAGTAAATGTCCGTTGCTTTATTGTAACTGTAATTTTTCTTCATCCCACTTCGCTTGCAGAGCCAACTTTTCCCATTCTGCAGCACTGCATTTCTCCTCTAGGTCTTTTTGTACTTGTGCTAAATCCTGGGTGGCTTGTTCTATCTCTTCCTGAGATCGTAGAAGGTGAGCTTTGATTGTATTAGCAGTGCGGTGTAGTTGTGTTGGCTCATCACCTAGTTCTGATGTTCCTACTGACAGAGGCGCAGTGGAAACTGCTCGGATGGACTGTATGGCATGCTACACCATTTGGAGCTCATCCTTAATATGACTGAACACCTCCTCCTTCTTAGCTTCCTTCTTCTCTACTATCTCCAATGAAGCATCGTTTAGTGCTGCGATGATGAAGTCAAAGTCGTCTGATGTGAGGGTGGTCTCAAATTTGGTCATGATTTCTTTTGATTTCTTCCTTGAAGAAGGTTTCGGAGGGGAAAATTTCCTTTTCTTTGAGGGGTACTCCTCGTCTCTAGGTAGTGTAGCTTCACCTTTCTTCAGTTCAACTTCTACACCATCTATCTATCTGCCATCTCCTCCTTTCTCTACTGAGATCGAAGCGGTCTTCATGGATGCACTGTCTAAATCATGAACCTCTTCGGTGTTCTTTGTCTTGCTAGGTCCAGATATATCCGTTGCAATTTCTGGACTGTCAACATCGAACATCTCTGTAGGGTCCATTGGAAAAAGGAGTTCCAGTGACCATTCCTTGGTAATCTCTTCCAATTCCTCCTCCGTCAACTTATAGTATGAATGCAACTGTTGTTTATGCTCATCAGTGTGCGCTGTGATATAGATGAAATGGTGGTTTGCCATGAATTTCATCAAGGGCCTGAACCTTTGGATAGTGTTTAGGGTTATACGAGGCGTAGACTAGATGGCTACCTTCAACTGGCTATAATAAGGGTGGAGGACATCATTTGATTGCCACTTCTTGTTCATTTCATTCGGGTACCATAGTGTACTGAAGTTCACGGCCAAAGGTTCAAACGACTCAATCTCCAAGAAGGTTGCACCTTCCGACATCTCCCATGCGATGAAAGTGATCAAGATGAGAAGTCAGTTGAAGTGGAACTCATATCCTTGATCTTGCACTTCCCTGCAATCCAATTCTAGTTGGTTTATGAGGTACTTCTCCCAATTCATTTGTAGGTCCTCCACACACTTTCCTGCGAGGTCGACTACAAATCCAGTCACTTGGGTGGGTCGGTTCTTGCGAACCAAATTTCTTGTGATCAATTGATAGGCTAGGTGCACTACACCACTCTGGATAGAGGCTACCTTGTATCCTCACGTTCCCTTATCGATATCTCCATAGGTGTCTTTTATCTTCTACGCAAGAGCACAATCCATGGTCTTCCCATGATAGAAATACTATGGGTCAGGGCCTTGCATGCTAAGCCCTGTGATCCTAGTAATCAATGTTGGATCCACTGTGATACAGTGATTCAACCATAAATATCCTCCATGGTAGCAGGACAACAGTAGCTTGACACATGCGTTCACTTCTTGGTGCCTTCCGAAGTGCGGGATATTCATAACGTTGAGGAGGGTGGACTGCGTGAGGTTCATGGTCCATGACTGGGGTATGATCTTTGAGTTTTTTCCCTTGGTTCTGGTTAGATACTTGTGTGGGGCGAGCATGTTGTACACCTTCCTATCTCCGACATTGAAGTCGCTAAAGTTCAATGATGCGATCTTATATTGGTTTGGGTGCACTATGCGTATCCCATTTGGGAGGCATGTAGTGACCAATTCATATTCAAAGTCTCTGGGCACATTGTCTCAGTTTATTGTGCCTCTCAGAGGTGGTAGATAGGCAGATAGAATTCTGAAAATCATCTTAGCATTCGCTAAGTCATCCTTGTGCTTATTTCGCCTTTCACGGGATGGTCCAGCTCCATGAGTAGTGGATGGGGATGCTTGCACTATTATTGTGGATGAAGCCTGGATACCTTCAGACATCGACATGGCTTTCTTAGTCATCAAGTCGATCAAAAATTCCTCAGCAGCCTTCTCTTCATCGCTCAATATTTTCTCCATACACACTCGGGGTGAAAAATTCACGGGTTTAGGGAACAACATAGACATGGTAATGAGATAGAGAGGGAGAGCATAATGATCACTCTATAAACTTGGCTTAGTATGTGGGATCAAATTCTCAGTTAGAAAAAAGTGTTCTCGGTGCATGGTGCGACGTGATAAATAGGTAACTCGACAACGGTGTGCTTACAACGGGTATGAGCCTCCATTAACTCCTGTTAGATTTGTTATGGCCTGGCCCAATGGTCTGATGATGAACCTTTATTTCTTTTCTTCCCGTTCGAAGTGGGAGTCGAATGAATATATCAGCCCCAACAACTATATTGCTTCGTGATGGAGAAGTGCCATGTGTCACTATTCTGATATCCCGACGAACCTCCAATTCTACAATTTTTCTTTTTGCAAGGTCTCCTCCAAAACCTACCATAACTTTGCAGTCTTAGCCCTCTTCTTTCTTAACTGTCGAGCCTTTTTTCCAGTGAGATTTATCTCGGTAGTTCCTTTTCCATTTTGATTCTTGTCTTATGTGTTCTTAGTCACTTTGTGCTGTTGAGATGCTTCCCTAGGGTTCTTGGCTAATACTTCTTCTTTGTTTAGGATAGGTAATTTAATATTCTGTGGATTCTCTACAGTTCTCTTAACTTCGACACCTGGGTTACTATCATTAAACATCTTTGATCTGCTCTCCTGTTCTTCCATCAATTGTGAGATCTTTTTGGTCATGAAAACTTTTAACTCTTGCTTCTTCTGTTCCAAAAATTCTTCTTCCTCTTTTCGTCTAGCTTGGTCTCTATCAATCCAAGGTTTTTCTATTAACATGGTAAATGAGGTGCGGTTCTCAATAAATTGAATAATCTCAATATCTTCATCCGTCGAAGTTCCCTTGACAGTCATAGGTATCTAAGAGAGCCTCCCACACAGGTTTACCAGTTTCCCTCTAAATAACCCTATTCCTCCTAGTGAAGGGATCATAACATGCCTTCCTATAGCTTCCCAAGTTCTTTCTGTCATGATATTCACTTGTGTTTCCTCATCTAGAACACGGTCAATGTCGAAGTCCCCTATTCTTGCTTCAAGGCACTCCTTGTCTTTAAAAATCTTTGATAGTCTAACATGTCGATGGTCATCCTAGGTGTCTTTTATTTGTAGTAATACCTTCTATGATTCTTTCTGGGGTTATGCTATAGAATAATTTCCTGGATGTGTCTTAGGGTTTTCTTTTCTTATGTTCATGCTTTCAAGCTTAGCAATCATTCTGGGGAAATCCAACACTTCATGGTCTAGAGCTTTGCAACAAATACAATTAGGTATTCCACCAAGGAATTCCTTAGCAAGATGTCCCAGTCTTCTGCAACTGTAATAGAGGGTTAATCCTCTCTTTCTTTTAAATGATCCCTGACCTCCTCTATACTTCTCACTAGGATCATAGGAGCTAACCTACAATAAATTCTTTCTAGTATCCTGCATCCATTTGTTAGTCCAAACATTATTTCTATGCATTGGTATAACATATCTTTCACTAGTCTTATCAAATATATTCATATCAAACCTTATTTCATCTATTAATGCCCAATTTTTTAGGCTAGGATAGATCCTATCAATCATACCTAGTTCCATACTCTAGAAACAAAAATTTCTACTTATCTTACTTCTAAAGAGCACAAATCTTCCAGATCTAAAACTTTTAACTATTCTTACCTTTATCAGAGAAAAGGTTTGCAGATCTTACCTCTTTTAATCAAGAATTCTTACTTTTAACTTTCTTAGAGTTCCAAGTGTTCAGATCTTGCTTCTTTTCTTCAGATCTGATCTTTTTTCTTTCAGATCTGAGCTTCCTTATTTAGCACATAGCTTTATAAATCAAGTAGAATACTGTGCACTAGGGAAACAAATCTATGCACAGAGCTTCCACAGTTTGAGGATGGATCTTTGCACAAAGATTCTTCTTTATAAATTCCCAGCAATCAAAGTTTCAGGTCCCGACAATGGAAACATTTTTTGGCACAGGGGAAGACCCAGGGTTCAACACTACAACAACACACCAAACAATCCCTAACTACCATCCCTTTTAGCAACACCTGCGAAGCAGATGAAGTCTCACCTGAGGTAGAGGCAGGGGTGGTTGCAAGACTCAGGTGTATACAACCTTAGCTGGGACATGGATCTGTGATTATAATACTTAATATAGCTCTTAGCACCATCAGTTCCTTAAAATGTAATCACTATTCACTTCGCTGATATAACGGATCTTCGCATCATTCATGCTAATATAAAATAATCAAACACTTAGCATATACAAATGGGTCAGAATGAACATATCAAGCACTTAGAATGACTATCTAAATCATATATAACATTCTCACATATAATAAGCACAAAGCATAAATAGATCTATCTAAACATATCAGAGAACTTAGCATATAACATAAGAACACATCAAGAAAAATCACAAAGTACATAACACAGTGTTTACATGTTTCACCCCCACCCTGGGGATACGTCCACCAACTCTTCTTCTTTATTGTCTTCAGTCAATCGATTACAATAACAAAGCCATCAAAACCCTTACTCTGCACAAGATAGAAGATCTGTGCAGCTCGCTAGATCCTTCTTCCTTGTGCTACAACACTTAAGCTCTCCACAATCCAATACAAGGATCTCCACTTAGCTCTGCAAGTCTCTTACAGTCACGCACAAAGAACTTACAGACTCTACTCACACTTAGAATACATTCACATCACATAGATGCACTATTCTCTCCTTTCCTTACATTGCCTTTTCTTCTATTTATACATACCAAATAGGCCTAAACATGGGTAAATCCATGGGCCAACATCCCATTCCCATTACATATTCCCAAAAAACCTAAAAGGGGCCCAAAAGGGGCCCGAGATCCCGTGATCTCTGATTTGTCTTGCACTCCTCCTTTGACAGGCTGTAGAAGTCCCAAAATGGGTCAACATGACCAAGCAACTCCCAAAACTTGGTCAAGGGCCAACAGTAACATGGGTACTTTACCTTGGGATTTGTTATTGACAAATTGTATCCTTGTTAGCGAAATTAACACAACACCATAGTATGAAGACTATGGATCCACGGGGAATTTAAATATCATATGGGAACTACCTTCCATGTATGTATTTAGAGAAATTACATTAGATAAAAAATACTATGTATTTTGGATGTGTGACACTGACCTTTAATTCAAGATATAGGCTCTTCGTCCTAATATCACGTGGACATTTTGGTCCAAAAAAATAAACACATGGGAGTTGATGCCCAAAACAAAATTACACAAGCATTCTGACCCAAAACATAAATACATAACCATCTAACATTCTCCTACAACTATCTCGATTTCCACCAACTCTCTTCCTCTTGACCTTCCCAACCCAAGGAATGTACAAGCCCTTCATTGCTCTCATTCCATTGGGTTGTACCATCACTTTATTAGGGATAACCCATGGAATGTTCCCCCTTCACTATCCTCAGTCCATTGGGTTGCACCATTTGTTTATCAGGGTCTTTTTGGAACAAGTAACTAGGAATATCACTATTGTGAACTCAAGGGAAAGTCATCATCGGGAATAAATACAAAGAAATAACTAACAACAAACTTCTTATTGTAGTTCAACTCACATGTGAGTTCACTCTTTAGGATTGACTGCCTATTTATTCAACAATGTAACTCACACTAGATTTCACTCTTCAAGCCCGACAACCTGGTTTTTCGACGGTGTAACTCACACTAGAGTTCACTCTTTAGGACTGAGAACTTGGTTATTTTTCAATCCTAAAAAATTACTTCTTCTACAAGCTTGACAACTTGTTTATTTTACAAGTTTGACATTTTTTTCTTCATGATTTACTCACCCTCTAGGCTCAGAGATCTCTTTCACTATTATACAGTTCCTCAGGTGGTCCATAATTTTCCAAGGTGTTCTTGTGCAAAAAAATGAAAACTTGTTATTATAATTTGACTAGAAATTCATAACCAGTGGAAATCATTCCATATGCATCATATGCATGCATTCAATATGAGATATCATCATAAATTTTTCATTTATAAATTTTCAAATCCGTTACACATAGGAAAACATAGTTTCCAAGCATGAGTTTTCTTCTCATTATGTTTGTCTCTTACCACAATATATATTATTCTTCCTTACGAGATTAAATCCATGCCATATCCAATACCATTCTCCCTAAAATTTTCTCAATTTCTATGTATCCAAACAAATATTTATCATATCATAACAATTTGCAATTATTAATTTCTCAAATCTATTTTATGAGGATTTTCTTTTCTCATGCATTCTTTTTTTGTTCATTATTTTTTTCTCTTGTAGCTGTAGGAATCGGTCTTATTTATGGGATTACACCATTTCCACATACAATACCATTATCTATGCATTTTCTCAACTTTCATGCAACCAAACAAATTGTTAGCATTCATGCACATTTTCAATAGTTCATGAAATGATTTCAGAACTGTATTTTTCCAACAATTCAATCATTTCTATCCCTTTTTATTTTAAAAATGGAATTTCTCTATTAATCATATCCCATGGAATGAAACTATCATTCAATGCACATGCATTTTCTTCTTACCAATATTTTGATAATGCAATCGAACTTTACTAATAAATAAAAACCAATGTACCAATAATCATGGCGACATCTACGCAATGCATCCTTACATTGACTCAAGAATACCATATATCCATATCATGTATTGCACCATGCGAGTTGGAAGGTATATACCACAATTTAACAAATTATCCAAACTCTTATTCATTTAAATGTCTGATCATTTGGATACATTCATGTTCAACTCATAAACAACACTAGGAATATAATTCTCTTTGTTCTTTCTTGTGACGACAAAGATATTGCAGCCCAAACATCAATTATACAGGGGGGAAACCATCATGTAGCTTTATGGTGCTATATCCCTTACATTTCCAACCACATCATGGTCTCACACATGACCATTTCTAATTAAATTCATTTCTACAATAGGAGTAATATCTCTTAACTTAATCTTAGTGATGTTCTCATAACCAACATAACACAACATGCAATTAAATTTATCAGAAATGCATTCAAGCATTACATATCATGTGCATACTCAAGGCCTTCTTCCTTTACATCAATTTCAAATATTACAATTTGAATGAGGGAATTCTTACCTCGGTTATCTTAAGCATTTATGCATCATAACAACCCCAAATGCATACGTGCATGATTGTTGTTACATTAATTGATGCTACCTCATCAACTGGTACTTTGTAGAAACTCCCAGGATCCCTTACCAACCCTTGATTAAAATTTTACCATCCTCGTTTATCTTCACATGGATGGTTTTCATGCATAGAAACATCATCAGCATCTCCATACATGCTATAAAAAAAAAATTGGATAGACAATTCATCATTATTTTTATTCAAATATCACAACATCATTAATTCATATAT
>JASDQU010308354.1:9779-19942 GCA_032191745.1 Picea mariana | reverse complement strand
CTTCTAAGGGGAAACCTCCTTATACACCACATAAATTTCCAAATACAAAATGATTCCAAATGAAAAGGTCTCCTTGGTATATATAGGAGACTAAGAGGTATAATTACAACTAATGGACCCAAGACAACATAAATAAAATAACATTACTAATGTAACATGCCCCAATTAAGGGGTAATGTGCCACTATTTAGGGCTTAACATTCCCCTCCCCTTCAAACAAGTGTTGTCCACAACACTTGAGTAATTCTGGATTCTTTTGTATAAAATACTCATATTCCCAAGTGGAATATTCAACATGTAGTTTCCTCCACTTAATGAGATACTCTGAAATGGATCTATTCCTCAACTAGTAAATTCTTGTGTCAATGATAGCTTCAGGATCCATTATGATTTTTCCTTCCTCGTCAAGTTCTAAAAATATAGTTTGAATCGGGATCTTGTCACCCATAACCTTATTTAAGCATGAAACATGGAAAACTGGGTGTACTCGTGAAGATGAAGGCAACTCCAATTTGTATTCCATAGTACCAATATTTTTTAACACCTTATAAGGGCCATATTAATTTGGTGATAATTTATTATCCTTCTTAGATTTCTTGAGGGACATGTGTTCGTATGGTTGTAGTATTAAAAACAACCAATTCCCTACTTAATTTTTTTTTTCACTATGATGTTGATATGCTTGTTGTTTCATGTGATTCTCTACCATGGTCAACTTCTCCTTTAAGAGATGGATATCTTGTTGTTGATGCTTGATGTGATCTTCCACTGCTTAGATCTTAGATTTTTATTTTAGATAAGAAGTGATGGAAGTTGAGTGGTGTTAGATGCAGTCCTAGTCAGGAGAAAAGGCTATTTTTGGAAGAGAAGCATGTAAGGAGGAAAGAACAACTGGAAGGAAAAGTAGCATGTACAAGGGAAGCAAGCGAGGCACGCATGCAAGGAATACCTAACTACTCTAGGGTTAGGGTTTTTGTAATGTATTGTAATGGTTGATGAGACAAGAATATAAATAGGTAGTAGTTAGAAGGATATATAGCGGAGAGATAGTCGAGATAGATAGTGAAGAGAGGGAGAGTTGACCAAGGAGGAGAGAGTTGTAAGAACTGTACTACTCAATAAGATTATAAGATAAGGAAGGAATGAGTGACTCGATTACGAGGGTTATATCACAGGCCGAGGATCCTGGTGTGATCTAGTTAGCCTCACAGGGATTAGGGATCATGTTGAAGAGAGTGGAATCTAAGATTGTAAACACATGTGACGTGATATATTACTGAACCATAATAAATAGATTGAGAGACAAATCTTTGTGGAAGTATCCTAGGAGGGGGTGAACCATGGTAACACCGGTTTTATGTGAATGAATGTGTGTGTATTTATTGTTGTTAAATGGTGAATGTTAGATGAATGAATTAACTAGTTATATTTGTAATTCACATGTATGAATAGAATGACTGTTATAATAAAAGCTTTGACTGAATAAATAAATATTACAAGACAGAACCACAGATCTCCACTCATTCTGAGGTTCCAAACACCTGAGTATTGTATACACCCACAGAGATATCTCTGGTGAGACTTCACAATACACTCTGTGTACTATGTTGCCTTTTGGTCTACCAGAGGAGTTGATAGTTTTAAATGGATTTTGTTGGGACCTTATTAAATATGAACAAGGATCAATCTGTGATAGTAAGGTAGGATCATAATAACCCATAAGAAATCCTAAGTAGAAAAACAAATATAAACAAAGGTTCAAAATCCAACAAATGGTTTTGTGGTCGGTTGGTTGGAAAATAATGGGATTGAGTATATGAGATTTGTGGAAGACGTGTTAAAAGAATGACAAACTAGATGACAAGACCTTGAGAGAATGAGAATATAAAAGGGATGTTGAGACTGTGGAATCCAGTGAAGGTAGAGATGGAGAGTTAGTTGAAAACAAAGGAGCTAGAGTTTGCACACAAAGATAACAGAAACCCAAAGTTGACACCACATAAATATTTGGACAAGTACGTATTCAACGACTTGCATCAAGGATTTTTTTGTGATTTCCCACGTGTATTGCAGTAGTGGATAAAAAGGTTGAAATGCAACCATCCCACATATTGGATCAGACAGCTAGAGTGGAATCTTAAAGATATCATGCAGTAACAATGATTTGATAATAAGTTTACACGGATAGTATATTTTTGGTTAGACAACATTGTTGCAGGATTTATCACATAATTTTCATTAGATACAATGAAGTTGTACAACGCATATGAGAAAGAGATATTGAAGGGACCTCAAGGTAGGTACATCAGATCATTATATACTTCTATTAAGATATTACTATATAACAAAGGTGTAATGACAATGGAGTTAGACAGCTAAAATTCCCCGCGTGCATGGGGGAAGGGGGGAAGCACTAGTAGGAGAAGGAGGAATGTAAGGAGAAAGGGATAAAGGAAATAAGGAAGAGGCATTGGACCCAATTATTATGGATGAAGACTAGATCAAGTGGATCATGGAAATAGCTAGAAGAATGCATAGTGTATTACCCTACCAATATAAGGTGAACACCAAGAAGAGAGTCGTAGCCATGATGGTTGTCTTGGCAAGTGATGAAGAAGAGGTAGAGGATCTTCGGGATGTGGAGAAGATTGACGAAATCTCACACGTGACGTATGAGAGGAAGACAAGAGGTCCAAGAGTGGGAATAGAAGGAAAAACCCCTATCCATATTAGTGTCAGTGTGGAACACATAAACCCATGTGAGACTAATACACCAAGAATAACACCACCGTTTAGAAAACCAAATTTCGAGAGAAGGAAGACATCAAGAAGTACATCTACACAAGGAACAACAACTTGGGGAACCAGTTCAAGAAGCATTATTCAAGTATCTATAGTGCGCGGAGGTAGTAGTTCAACATTCAAGATGGCAGGACATGATCCCACTATCAGGTTACCAAAATTCAAAGGAGAGGCATTGGAAGACCCAAAGAAGAACTTGTTTATTTGTGAAAATATATGGGAGGCAAAACATATGACAGACGAGGACACTAAAATTGTGCAGTTAGCTATCATGCTAAGAGATCGCACACTAGATTGGTACATGATTTTATCTTTAAACAAGCATCTAGCAACAACCAGAATGATTGGAGATATCAAAAAGATCTTGATAAATGAATTCCAAAATCCTAGTTCAAAGGATCAATACATGAATGAGATGATAGACATTAGACAGAAAATAGGAGAATCTGTATGGAATATTGACCAGAGATTCAAACGATTGAAGGGAAAGCTAAATAATGTCATGACAGATATGCAACATAGGCATATGTTCATTAATTCACTACTACCACACTTAAAAAATACCCGTTGCGACAACAGAAGTTTCAGACAAAGGAAGAGCCTCTTCAGGCAACCCTACAATTGGAAGAGAACCAATATTAGAAGACAGATCCAACCATAGAGGAGTTGAAGGAGGATCTGAATAAATTAACATTCTAGCTAAACCAAAATAAAGGTAAGGACCAAAGAGAAGTCGTTTGGTATACCACATGTAGGACAAAAGGACACCATAAGAATGAATGTCCAACATTCGCGTAGTACATGGAAGTAGGAATTGCAAACCCATTGCCAATAAGAGGACTATGGTGTGAGATTTGTAAGAAACAGGGGCATGATCCATATCACTACCCAAAGATGTAGAAGTACCAGACAGTACCTAAGAGATCATATTGCAACTTTTTCAATTCAGTAGGCCATGATGACAAAGATTGTAGAACCATGGACCTCATGAGGGAAAAAAAATCAGATGCTTACAGGGTGCAGGTAGAAATTATGACTAGGAAAGTTGCACCACAGTTTAACCAAGTACCATCCCCATATAACATTGTGCAACAACAATATAACACTTTGCAACAACAATAAACACGATGCATCTGCGGCACAATACTGCATAGCCACATGATAATCATGTGCAATATAACTACGTGCCTCAATATAATTCACCACAAGGAGATCGAGTTAGTTACAAAGGTAGAGGAAGAGAAAGAGGAGGATTTGGAAGAGGCAAAGGACTAGTGGTATGCCAGAATTTTCAATAGCTAGGACACTATGCAAGAGAATGTCCACTTCCACCTGCGACGTTTATGTATTGTTGTGCATCATATCATGACACAGAAGAATGTCCTACACTATTAGGGAAGAGCCAGGAAAAGAGAAATTAGAACAATCAAAATGTTCAATGGATTTCGGCGGAAGCAAGGGATGAAGGAAGAAATATCAACATAGCTACATGGGGAAGAGCTAAGACAGGAAACAATGCAGTAACAAAAGAGTCAGCACAACACCAATGGGTTAAGAAGAATTATGAACTGAAGAGGCATTTTGATGTGAAAAACACAAATGAACTAGAGAATTGGTAGCAGAGGTTACACAAATTCTCCACAAGAAGATGCGCAAGAATATACCATGCAATAAGATGGGTAGGTATGGAGACAAGGGAACCTCCTAGCTTCCATGGGGTGAATGACATAGAAACATTATTAACATGATACGAAGATGAAGTGTTATAAAATCAGAGGCTCTTAGACCTGGATATAGCACTCAAGGAAACACATGCTAGATGGTGGGGTGTGCACAAAGAAAAAGTCAAGGAGCAGTACCAATGTAAGCAATTACTGCACATTAGGTTTGGCGTAGAATAGGGAAACAACCAAGTTCCAAAATATGACAGACAAGGGGCACTAGAAGAACACTTGGAGAAGTGCAGAACGCTATGGAGGATGACACCACCAGAGGAATGGCCTCATCATTATGTTCACACATTAAAAGGGATTCTATCAAACTCATATATAGACCAGGAATTACGTAGAGGAACTACAAACTGGACAATATTACAACATAACTTTACAGTCACTTTCTAATTCGAGCATGAAAACCCCAACATAGACTTAACACTTAAACAAATCAGAGGGGTGATATTCATTAAATAACCATAATTTGAACTCATGAGAGAAGAACAACAACAAAAGAGACAGACAGTAAAAGAACTATTGTTGTTGATACTAAGAGGGGGGTGAATCAGTATCAGGAATAGTTTACAAAAATTTTCAACTTATACTTAAACGATTCAATTATATCCAATGAGAAATGAACAATAATACCAATACACCACAATACACCATGCACAATATATGAGAAATAATCAATAGTTATTGTTCAAAGGAAGTAATGACTTCCAAAGGTAGCTACAACTTCCAAATGTAAAGGGAGGGATAAACCTCCAAGAGGAAGATACAATCCTCCAATATCAAGAGAGAGTTTAACTCTCCATCCTTTCTCCTTCCTTCCACCCAAGAATATATGAGAGATAATAAAACTTTACATTAAATCATGACAATCAACCAACCATCACATAAAACCTAATAATGCTTCTTGAGACTTATTGAATTTATGCAATTCTTCAATTCTTGGAATACTATGATCTTGTAGATAATATTACTCAATTTATTCTCTGAAACTTCTCCAAGTTTCACTCCTTGAATCCTCCCCAAAAAGAAGTTATAGAAAGAATGGTAGACTTTATTCAATTCTGGTTTATTCAGGAGGGCGAACTTGCACAGAATGCCTCGCGCTCAATATTTAATATCAAATTTTGAAACTCACATACAAGAAACCAAAGTCCGTACTATTTCCAATCAATTTTTTCCCACTGCATTTGGATTCTCTATGAAAAAGTTATGACTAGCTTACCTGGAACACCTGTTTATTGACTAGCTTTAGGACTCGTAAAAAACCCTATCTTCCACAGAGTGTATCTCCATAATTATAGTGAATAAAGAGATGGAACCTTTACCATAGGTACTTTGATATGTCTTCTCACTACCATAGCAATTTCACCATCGGAATCATTTTATAAAAAGAGTTATAGAGAAAATGGTAAGATGACCTAAAAATAACATACCTTAGAACACATCACCAAAAGACTTCATCCTCCCTTGAAATTCGACCTTCTTTACTTATGATTTCCTCTGAAATTTGAATTGTATTTCAAATGAATGTATAGTGATATTTATTTATACCATTTATGTCACTTCCTTTTAACATTAGGGCCAACATGACACTTTCTTATTTTGTAATTATTTCCTTTAATTATCTTCAGGGCCTACATCTACTTCCTTCTTCAATTCACTTTGTCATCTTCAAAAATTCAGTTCTCCTCAACCATGAGGAATCACGTGATGTGCCACATACCACTGGAAACAACATGATGTATACTATCCATCCATGGGTGTTTTATCTTCATGTGCATTTTCCTTCATTTCCAAATACCTTCATCAATCTTGCGGTCCAAAACCAATGACTAGGGTTGACATCAATGGAAACAACCAATCTTCCAACAATCTCCCCCTTTTTCATTGATGGCAACACTCATTCTCCACCTATCATCATGATCCCAATTTCTCTCCCCTTTTGACATCAATTGCAAAGGGTAGGGCTTCTCCACCTTTGTTTAATGGAAAAAGGTAACCTTCTTCTTTGGGGTTGCTCCCCCTGAACATGTGGCACTCAATAATACTTCATCCTTATTTTTGGTCTGTGGGACTTTTTCTTCCTTGGAATCCTTTTGTGTGGATTTTGTCTTTTCTCTCTTCTTCATGTCTAGGATGTATATGTTGTTTGGTCTTCTTGTTGCAGTTTCAACCAATCTTCTTGAGTTATTTTCTCTGATTTTACATTTTCGGGAGTCAAACGTAGGAGTGTATCCTTGATCACACATTTTACTAACACTGAGTAGATTATGCTTTAGATATTCAACCAATAAGGCTTTTCCTGCTTTTACATTTTCACTTCCAAGATTTACAGTTCCTTTTCCAATTATTTTGGTAGATGAGTCATCTCCAAATGCAAGATTTCCACCCCTTTTCTTCAAGATGATAAATTTGCTTTGATCTCCAGTCATATGAGATGAGAACCCATTGTCTATGAACCTTTCATCTTATTCTTTGAATTCTTTAGTGACCAATGCTATTCAAAAATTTTCATTGTGTGGAATTTCTTTCCTTTTCCATGTTGTAGTTGGTATGAAGACATTTGGCATACGATTATCTTGCTCCATATCTCTGCAATCTCTTGCTTTGTNTAAATTTTGATACCTGGGCATATGTGATATTATTTGTGGTGTGGTCCATTTGGGTTCACGATCTATTCTTCTATAGTTTTCTTCATAATGATTGCTTTCATACTTGGTGGGAGAGGATCTTCTTGATGTCTCATTCCTTCTGAATTTTAGTCTTCTATCTTGTTGTTCAACTTTTTATGGAGTGTTGGTTTCATCATTTTCAACTTCCTTCTCTTGTTTTGTTGTCTTCAAACTGTCATTGTATCCTAGTCATGTTTTGTCATTTGGATATCTCATCTAATTTTTCAGTTATTTTTTCGAACTTCTTCAACTTTTTTGTTGTCAATAGTAGCTCCCCTTTTGTGTGATCCAATTCTTCTTTCAATTTCTCATAATATTCTAATTGTTCCTTCAATCTATTAATGGTATTTTCAAGCTTGTAATTCTCTTCTTCACAACTACTCAATTCACCTTTTAGTATTGTTTTTGTGTTTCTAAGCTTGCTATTTTAATCAGTTTCAACATGCTTCAACTTTTCAAGATTCTCATCTTCTTGTTCACTCTCTACATTGTCTTTGTATCCCCAAAAGGAATCAAGGTTGGTTTCTTGATCTGAATCTTCTTCACAAATGATTTCTTATTCTTTAGAATTCTTATGATCATCATCCTAGGTTTCTTGGGTTATGAAGAGGACTTCTCCTCCATCATTATCTTCTTCATCACTCTCATCTGAGGAGATGTCATCATCCTTGGAGTAGAATCTATGATTCCAATTGTTGATACTGAGAGGGGGGTGAATTAGTATCAGGTACAATTTACAAACATTTTCAACTTATACTTAAACCATTCAATTATATCCAAAGAGAAATGAACAATAATACTAATACACCACAATACACCATGAACAATATATGAGAAATAATCAATAGTTATTGTTTAAGGGAGGTAATGACTTCCAAAGGTAGCAACAGCTTCCAAATGTAAAGGGACGGATAAACCTCCAAGAGGAAGATAAAATCCTCCAATATCAAGAGAGATTTGAACTCTCCATCCTTGCCCTTTCCTTCCACCCAAGAATATATGAGAGATAATAAAACTTTACATTAAATCATGACCATCAACCAACCATCACATAAACCCTGATAATGCTTCCCGAGACTTATTGAATTTCCACAATTCTTCAATTCTTGGAATACTCTGATCCTATAGATGAAATTACTCAATTTATTCTCTGAAACTTCTCCAAGTTTCACTCCTTGAATCCTCCCCAAAAACAAGTTATAGAAAGAATGGTAGACTTTATTCAATTTTGGTGTATTCAAGAGAGAGAACTTTTATAGAATGACCCATGCTCAATATTTAACATCTGATTCTGAAACTCTCACACAGGAAAATACCTTCCGTACTCGTTCTAATGAAATTTGTTCAACTACATTTGGATTCTCTATGAAGAAGTTATGATTGTTTTACCCGAAATACCTATTTATTGAATAGCTTTAGGACTGGTCAAAAACCCTATCTTTCACATCATGTATATCCATAATTATAGCGAATAAAGAGATGAAAATTTTACCACAGATACTTTGATATGTCTTCTCACTACCATATCAATTTCACCATCTGAATCGTTCTATAAAAAAAGTTATAGAAAAAGTGGTAAGATGACTTGAAAATAACATACCTTAGAACACATCACCAAAAGACTTCATTCTCCCTTGAAATCCATCCTTCTTTACTTTTGATTTCCTCTGAAATTCGACTTGCATTTCAAATGAATGTATAATGATATTAATTTATACCATTTATGTCACTTATTTTTAACATTTGGGCCGACCTGACAATTTCTTGTTTTGTAATTCCTTTCTTTAATTATCTTCAGGGCCTACATGTACTTCCTTCTTCAATTCATTTTGTCATCTTCAAAAATTCATTTCTCCTCAACCATGAGGAACCACATAATGTGCCACATACCAATGGAAACAAAATGATGTATACTATCTATCCATGGGTGTTTTATCTGCAAGTGCATTGTCCTTCATGTCTAAATACCTTCATCAATATTGTGGTCCAAAACCAATGATCCAGGTGGATATCGGTGGCCAACCACCTTTTCCAAATGGCTCAAAACGACTTTCTGGCAATTTTGGCAATTTACAATTTTTAGCAGGTTTTAACTTTTGAGGCCATTTTGAGGGCCCAAATGAAGGTTTTTCGAGATAGAGGTTCTCAATGATAGTCGAAGGCATGACTGTGCCCCCAAAATCAATATCCTCGACGATACCTTTCCAACGAGCTATCACACGCCTAAAACGGAGATCGTCGACCCCGGGAAGTTGATGTACTCACTTACCCAAACAGGGCCCATGTGACTTTTGGTGCTTCACCTCCCAGGTTTAGGTTTTTGGATGTCTAGGGTTTTTGGAATTCCTGTTTATTGTAAAAATGCCTTCATATCCTCATTGTAATAATCTTCTTGTGAATGCGAGTAGCCTTCACATCTCTTCTCAGAGATAAGCTGCCACCATTCTAGTGAGTCTTTCACTCTATATTTTTACAGTCTCTGTACATTTCTTTCATTAATATAAATCATGTATTACTGTATATCTGTGTTTATGGTTGCATCTCTGATACATTTCTGTTATATTATTGAATATCTGTGATATCTCTGTGCATTTCTTTATTATATCTCTGATCTCATTTCGTGCCAAAAATAATTCGGATTAGTGGTATCAGAGCAGGTTGCTCTTGATCATTTTTTTTTAGTGCATGTCCTCGACGAGGTTTGAGTATAGCAAGTTGGGTCTCGATCTTGTATCTCTTGAAGACAATCACTCTTGCACACCCAAGAAACCCTCAATGGCGGAAGAAAAGAAAAACGACGGAGCAGACGATCCTATCAATCTATTGCTTGAGCAAGCTCTCACTCGACAGAGGGATGAAATGATGGAGAATTTTGCCCACATCCTTCAATGCCTGCCGATAGCATCAGGCGCATCTTCATCAAGCGGCCACTTTGGAGGAACCTTGCCTTTCAAGGTACAAG
>JASDQU010308353.1:79138-110581 GCA_032191745.1 Picea mariana | reverse complement strand
AAAGTGCGGCAGGAAAACTGCGGAGAAAAAAGGTGCGGTAGAAAAACTGCGACAGAAAAATTGCAGCAGAAAAAGTGTGATAGGAAAAGTGTGGCAGAAAAAGTGCGGCAGGAAAACTGCGGAAGAAAAAGTGTGGCATGAAAAGTGCAGTAGAAAAACCACAGCAGAAAAAATGCGGGAGAAAAACCGCGGTAGTGGATTCGTGGCAACAAAACCACGGCAAGAGAACGCTATAAGAAGAAAAAAAAGGTATGGTTCTAATATGTGTAATGTTGAATTTATGAATCAAGTTGAGGGTTTGCCTTGTAAATATGTTGGATGCCCTCTTGAGAGTTTATGGCTTGTTGTAGAGTTGATCTGAGGCAGATCTATTGAATTTTAGTATTGGTTCATGTTTGAGGGATTTTGGTTGATGTATGTTTCTAAAGTTATTGGTACAGACAGAGGTTGTATAACAGTGAGGTTCTAGCACATGGTTTGAGGTACAGACTTGTGGTATAGTGTTTGAGGTATATGTGATCAGATCAAATTCGTTGATGATTATACAGTGACAGGTTTCTCAGTGACATATTTAGTTTCTACATTTGAGGTATATGTGATCAGACCTGATTGGTTGATGAGTTGGCACATACATGAGGTGTATAGTTGATGATGCTGGTACATCTTGATGAGTCAAAGTTGATGTGTAGTTGATGCATGATTGGTACATACTTGGTACATGGTTGGAGGTCTTGTTAGTATTATTGTTGACACATGGTTTATGGATGGTGTAGCATACTTGTATTGGTATATTATTAGAAGCACATATTGATCTTGGTGATGATTATGAGTTGTTGTGTTATTCTTGATTGATGCACATCTTGGTGATATTGTGCATATGGTTGAGAGTTGTCTTGGTGAGTAGATCTTATTTGGTTGATAATATTGATGAGACATGTTGTTGTGATAGGTTATTTGGACAGGTTATTGTGACAGGTTATTTGTACAGGTTTGGCGCATGATTTATGCACTTGTTTATGGTATAGGTTGAGGTACAGGTTGATGTGTGGTACATGTTGGCACATGTTATTGGTACATTTTGCTACATGTTGATTATAGGTTGATTGGTATAGGTTTACAACAATATATCTCACAGTGATAGTGTGATAATGGTTTCATCATTCTACTTCTATGTCAAGGCGATTGGACGAGGCAAGGACAGGTGGTTGTAGCCACCTTTCGGTTGTAGCCGAAGAACATAGGGGGTTGTAGCCTCCTTCTGGTTGTAGTCAAAGAATTGGGGAGTTGGAGCTTCCCTCAGGTTGTAGCCTCCTTCTGGTTGTAGCCAGAGAATTGAAGAGTTGTAGCTTCCTTCAAGTTGTAGCCTGAGAAACTAGGGGTTGGAGCCTCCTTCCAGTTGTAGTTGGAAAACAAAGGAAGTTGGTGCTTCCAATGAATATAATTCTTAAATACATATAAGAAAAAATTGTCTGTGGTTTTCTCCTAGTTTGGGTTTCCACGTAAAAACACTGGTGTACTGTGTGTGTGCATGATTTCTTATTTGTTCATTGTTTATTTACTCTACAACTATTGGATGATAATGCTACATTGACATAACACTTGCATTTTGTGGTTAAAAAGGATTGAATTTCTCTATTACGGATTCACCCCCCCTCTCAGTAATTCAATAATTG
The DNA here is from genome assembly GCA_032191745.1 of Picea mariana. NCBI lineage: Eukaryota > Viridiplantae > Streptophyta > Pinopsida > Pinales > Pinaceae > Picea > Picea mariana. Next base: position 108,908 of record JASDQU010308353.1, on the reverse strand, counting down.
GTATCATAGCAGGTTCCTTCAGAAAACAATTTAACCATTGGAAGGAGATCATGGATTATTGTGAGAATGGAGTACCAATGTCTAATGGTCAGAATGGTTTAAAGTATGAGATGTGGAGCAAAAGGACAAAAGTATTTTTACAAGCACAAGGAAATTGTATTTGGCTATCAATTGTTATAGGATATAATAGTTCAAAAAGGGCAAAGACTGCAACCAAGAAGGAATTGAAGAAGAATAACAAAATAGCAATGGATTTCATCTGGGAAGGATTACCTAATCTGGTAAGATAAAATGTTGGTAAATTTTCATCAACCAAAGAACTTTGGGATAAGTAACATGACATATATTCTTCATCCATCGTAGATTCAGAAAATGCCAAAGAAGATGCAGATACAAATCAAGAAGAATTATGTTCACCATGTCAAATAGATTCAGAAGATGAACAATACATAATCACTAGAGGTATGTTGTTTTGCTTTAATTGTGAAAAACATGGACATCTTGAAATAGAATTCCATGAAGGAAATGAGATAGAAAAACTAATTGAAAAGGAAGACAATTATGAAGCATAATTGATTAGTGCTTTAGATGAACTAAGAGAATAAAATAACATTGAATGTTAGAAATGTCATAACTATGGACACATAGCTATTTATTGTAGAAGCATGATTGATACTTCCATGAAAGAGAACACTGATATCAAATATAAGAAAGTATGGATAAGAAAACATGAAGAACAAGTGAACAAAGACCAAGTCCCAGAGATCGCAAGATTGGAAATAAAACGAGATGAAGAAAATTCTACAGAGAAAAAGAAAGATGTCAAATACATAAAGGTTTGGAAAATAACTGAAAGAAACGAAGGACAGGTAAATAAGAAACATTTTCAAGAGATTGTACTTTCAGGCATTGTAGTGAAAGATGAATCCACAGACAAAAAGAAAGAAGTTATAGCTCAGAGAGATGGTGAATCTACCAATGAAAATGATGATGAGTACACATCAGATAAGGAATTGTTATGAGCCATCTGGCTCAGAGACTTCTAGATAATATGAATAATAGACAGGGGGAGTCTATGCAGTAGTTGAGACAGGCTAGAGAACCATCCTTTGAGTAGCTTGCATAATTTGAGTAGATAGATTCGGTGCATTCAATTAGCAGAAGTACAAATTTGAGTAGATAGATTCGGTGCATTCAATTGATTGGTATAGGTTTACAACAATATATCTCACAGTGATAGTGTGACAATGGTTTCATCATTCTACTTCTATGTCAAGGCGATTGGACGGGGCAAGGACAGGTGGTTGTAGCCACCTTTCAGTTGCAGCCAGAGAACATAGGGGGTTGTAGCCTCCTTCTGGTTGTAGTCAAAGAATTGGGGAGTTGGAGCTTCCCTCAGGTTGTAGCCTGAGAAATTAGGGGGTTGTAGCCTCCTTCTGGTTGTAGCCAGAGAATTGAGGAGTTGTAGCTTCCTTCAAGTTGTAGCCTGAGAAACTAGGGGGTTGGAGCCTCCTTCTAGTTGCAGCTGGAAAACAAAGGAAGTTGGTGCTTCCAATGAATATAATTCTTAAATACATATAAGAAAAAATAGTCTGTGGTTTTCTCCTACTTTGGGTTTCCATGTAAAAACACTGGTGTACTGTGTGTGTGTATGATTGCTTATTTGTTCATTCTTTATTTACTCTACAACTATTGGATGATAATGCTACATTGACATAACACTTGCATTTTGTGGTTAAAAAGGATTGAATTTCTCTATTACTGATTCACCCCCCCTTCAGAAAACAATTTAACCATTGGAAGGAGATCATGGATTATTGTGAGAATGGAGTACCAATGTCTAATGGTCAGAATGGTTTAAATTGTGAGATGTGGAGCAAAAGGACAAAAACATTTTTACAAGTATAAGGAAATTGTATTTGGCTATCAATTGTTATAGGATATGATAGTTCAAAAAGGGCAAAGACTGGAACCAAGAAGGAATTGAAGAAGAATAACAAAATAGCAATGGATTTCACCTGGGAAGGATTACCTAATCCGGTAAGAGAAAAGGTTGGTAAATTTTCATCAACCAAAGGACTTTGGGATAAGTAACATGACATATATTCTTCACCCATCGTAGATTCATAAAATGCCAAAGAAGATGCAGATACAAATCAAGAAGAATTATGTTCACCATGTCAAACAGATTCAGAAGATGCACAATACATAATCACTAGAGGTATGTTGTTTTGCTTTAATTGTGAAAAACATGGACATATTGAAATATAATGCTATGAAGGAAATGAGACAGAAAAACTAATTGAAAAGGAAGACAATTATGAAGCATAATTGATTAGTGCTTTAGATGAACTAAGAGAATAAAATACGTCACTCAAGAAAGAATTGATGAAACAAAAGGAAAGTGTTCCCATTTTTTAAGAAGCCCAACAGGTCATCGAGAACTTAAGAACTCAGGTAGAAGAAGATAGAAAGATTGAAGAAAATCTTGAATATCAAAAGCAATATTTGGAAGCGAACATAGCAGCACAGAAGGAAAAAACTGAAATGAGAGAGAAGATATTGACAGATCATCTTAAGGAAAGAACTAATGATCTAAATCAGCTTGAGGCAGAGTTTGGTCAAGAAGAGAAAGGACTTGAAGAAGAAATAATCACATTAAAAATTCATCTTGAATAAGTGAAAAGAACAAAAGAAGTCATGAAGTCTATGATAACGAAGAAAGAAGAAGAGGTTGAGAAGCTTGAAGAAGAAGTTGTCACATTGAGAAGTAAAATCGTCAAACTCAACAAGAACGTTGAAGAGACAAAAACATCCACATCATTTATAGAGAATGAAGAGAAGCACTCTAGGTTGCTAGAAAAGAAGAATGGAGAAAATAGAAAGAGTTATGCAGAAGTACTCAAAGAAATGAATCATGGTCAACCAGAATCTAAGAAAACTATTGCAGATACATCTTCAAGAAGAACATCCATGTTCAAGCCACAAAGAAGCTACAATCATGATCGTGATCAATCAAGGCAGAATTTCAGAAGGACTACACCACAAAGAAGATCATTCACTTCTAGGTATGCAAATTTATTTTATGGTCATTGTTTTTATTGTACTAATTGTGGACATAAGGTTGCAGATTATAGGGTTATAAAAATGTTCAAGCAAGAAATGCCTATGTGGCCCCACGTAACATTGAATGTTAGAAATGCCATAACTATGGACACATAGCTAGTTATTGTAGAAGCATGATTGATACTTCCATGAAAGAGAACATTGATATCAAATATAAGAAAGTATGGATAAGAAAACATGAAGAACAAGTGAACAAAGACCAAGTCCCAGAGATCGCAAGATTGGAAATAAAACAAGATGAAGAAAATTCTACAGAGAAAAAGAAAGATGTCAAATACAGAAAGGTTTGGAAAATAACTGAAAGAAATGAAGGACAGGTAAATAAGAAACATGTTCAAGCGATTGTACTTTTAGGCATTGTAGTGAAAGATGAATCCACAGACAAAAAGAAAGAAGTTAGATGTAGTGTCCCCAAGGCCGAGCCCCATTGTAAACCAAGTTCTGAAAGGAATTCTCATTATGTTTTATAGGCTAGTGAGCCAAGTTCTTATAAGTTGGAGACTTATGTGTTTGTTAGGCCAGGGAGCCTAAGTGCTAAAGGCAAAGAGCCTGTTGTTGTACTTGTATGTATGCAAAACATTTAATAAAATATAAACACCGCCAGGTGCAGATCGACCACGATGAATGAGAGAAGGGGGACTGAGCATCCACAGAGTGGGCAAGGAATTAGGGGCTGGAAGGTGGGAAAGGGGCTAAGTGTTGAGCCTGGGGGCTTAAGCCTGGGAATAATATTTTAATATTATTCCANAGTTTTGGCAAGGGAGGACGTACAAGGGTGATGCGTGGTGGTGGAACGCATGCAGTTCCATGGGTGACAAGTGTAAACCCTGACGCATGCAAATAAATGGCCAGGGTGAGCCGTGAGAAAGGTTCCTCCTCCTCCATTCTACCCAACAGTGGGAACGGGAACCTGTTCGACCTCTGCAGGAGATACCCTCGTGCACTCTGAACCAAAAAGAATGGTGTCTGTACTTGCTTCTGGAAGGCTGGACACCCTTTCGGTTGTGAACCATTAAGTTTGAGTTGACCTTTGCATGGACAACTCATCATGCATCCTTGAGAATCCAGAATGTGAGTCTATTCCATGTTGCCAAATTGAGAAAACAGAAGTGTCTCATCCCTGTTAAGCCTGGCTATACTGTTGCACCTGTCTGGAGCTGCCCCGGGGTACTCGTTTCTAGATTCCCATGGATTGTGATGGACTTGTATTGTTTGATCATGTGTGTCTTGTTGGCCAGTTTGTACAACACTCTCTCCAGGTGAGAGAGGTGGTTGAAGATTGGAAGAACAGGTTGTTGGACCTGTGAGCGACTCCCTCCAGGTGAGAGAGTGCGCAGAGGAAGGAGAGAACTCCTGGAAGGAACCCTGTAGCTGCCATAGAGCCTGGAGACTTCTAGTCCGGCATGTTCCTGTAACCCAAGGAAAGGGAGATTAGCAGCCGAAGGACTGTCCAAGTGACAGAGAAGGTGTATACTCCTGGGGTGGAACAGGCATGTGGGGAAAGAGGGTCTATGGGCAGTGAGCGTGGGAGGTTCCTTGGAGGGAATTCCTTCCTTGTGGTTGTGTGTTGTTTCCCTGTAACCTCAGCCTAGCCTAGATTTCCTTGCCTTGGGGTGGAGCTTAGTCCCAGCTCGGGGGTGACCCATTGCTGAGATGATGAGAAGTGCGGTCTAAAGCTGGGAGGTTCGTGGAAGGCCTGCACTTGGTTGGTGGAATTTACCACTGTTAAAAGATAATTATCTAATTATGTTTTAATCATGTTTTGTATGACTCTACTGCTTATGATATCATGATTTCCGCTGTGTATATGAATTAGTATGAAATGCTATGGACTGTTAATTATGGCAGTAACTCATATGAATACTCTATGTAGAATGTGTTTATTTGTTTAAACGCCCGAGATTTATAATACCTGTATGAGTTATGTGCAAAGTGGTGTTATAAGTCTTCTTTTAAGAGTGATTAAACCTTGGTAGCCAATAAAGGGGGGCTACAGTTTGGTATCAGAGCGATTAAACAAAGTAGCAGAAAAGGTGTGCTACATTAGAGCTCAGAGAGATGGTGAATCTACCAATGAAGATGATGATGAGTACACATCAGATAAGGAATTTTTATGAGCCATCTGGCTCAGAGACTTCCAAATAATATGAATAATAGATAGGGGGAGTCCATGCAGTAGTTGAGACAAACTAGAGAACCATCCTTTGAGTAGCTTGCATAATTTGAGTAGACAGATTCGGTGCATTCAATTAGCAGAAGTACAATATGATATATTAATCAGTTGTAGTAGTACTTCATGATAGTACAGTGACATATGAGTCAAAATTATGGACAATTGTGTAGAAGAGTCTTGAACAGTATGGACATATATGGACATGAAATCAATTTTTTTGAATGGGGAAATTGAAGATGAAGTCTACATTGAACAACTGGTTCCTAGAGCATGGTACTCTAGATTGGATAAATATCTACAGCATGCAGGGTTCAGAAAAGGAAGTGTATAAAACAACCTCTACATCAAGGTAACTCAATATAGTATTTTATTAATTGAAATTTATGTTGATGATATTATTTTTGGAAGCAATGATGAAAGGTTAAGCCATAAATTTTCAAAGGATATGCATAATGAATTTAAAATGTCATTACTCAGAGAACTATCCTTCTTTCTGGGTCTTTAGATACATCAAAGCAACCAAGGAATTTTTATTTCTCAAACTAATTATATTAGAGAAATGCTAAACATGTTCGGAATGGAAGATTGCAAACCAGTTATCACTCCTATGCAAACCGGTTGCAAGTTGATCAAAGATGATGATTCAAAGTCTACATACCAGAGGGAATACATGTCAATGATTGGTAGCTTACTATATGTGACAACATCTAGACCAGATGTAATGCAAGAAGTTGGACAGGTGGCACAATTTCAAGAAACACCAAAGGAATCACATGCCGTAGCGGTGAAGAGGATTTTTAGATATCTCAAAGGAACATAAGAGTTTGGATTGTGGTATCCAAAAGAAAAGGATCTATCACTTATTGCCTACACAAATGTAAATTGAGCAGGTTGCATTGATGACCGAAGAAGCACCAATGGAGCAACATTCTATGTGGGTGAGTGTTTAGTATCATGGCTAAGTAAGAAACAATCATCAATATCCTTATCTATAGCCGAAGGAGAATATATTACAACAACAACATGTTGTACAAAAGTTCTATGGATGAAACAAACTATGACAGATATATATGTTGAGTATGATGAGCCCATTCCAATCTATTGTGATAATACAAATTCCATCAATATCTCAAAGAACCCAATGATGCACTCCAAGAATAAGCACATTCCAATCAAGTATCACTTTCTATGGGAATAGGTTGCAGAGAAGAACATCAGAGTTGAATATGCGGGCACAAAAGAACAAGTGACAAACATCTTTACAAAATCTCTTCCACGGGAAGCCTTTGAATATCTTCTCCAAAGACTCGGAGTAATTTCTACTCCAAAATGAATTCTTTTGAATGCTTATCTCATATGTCTTATATTTATACGAGGAAGCACCATAAAGAGGACAGTTCAGTCCAGGAGATCAGTTTCAGGAAGATTTCAATGAGGGGGAGTATCCCCAAGGACAGTTCAGTTAGGGGGAGTAGCCCCGGATGGAAAGATACCTTTGCCATTGATGACAAAGGGGGATATATTTATCATATGCAGAGCACAGAGGCGTGGTTCTAGGGGGAGTGATGGTCAAAGCAAGAGCATGAGTGGTATGACTTCAGTATTGCATGAAATGAGTTCAGTATTGCATCATAGTGTTGCCATCAATGCCAAAGGGGGATATTCTTGATTAATTGGGTTAGTTGTCATTGATGTCAACCCTTGAAGAAAGTCTGGTAGCAAATTCCAGTAGCACAAAGGTTTGCGTAATGGACCCAATTTTTTTTTATGGATAATGATATGAGTTTTGATATATTTGTAGGTAAAACTATTTTAGATGGATAGTACATGTCATGCCATTTCCGGTGGTATGTGGAACGTCACATAACTCCTCACGGTTAGAGAGTTATGGCCATGTGAAGTTGGAGAACCCTCATGAGTGATATAGAAGCCCCAAAAGGTCAAAGTAGTCAAAGCATTTGCAAATAAGAAATTATTTAAATAATAAAGTGAAGTGATGAGTGTACTATAAGTCAAAGAGGATGCAAAATAAATTATTTAAATAATAAAGTTAATGGGGAACTTACTAATTATGGAAAGTGGTTAAGTTAAGTGGACAAGTGGTTATAAGTGGGTTAACCCTAAAATAAGGAAAGTGGGTTAAGATGGTTAGAAGGTAACCCCTTGAGGAAGCTATATAAATGTATAAATAAGAGACAAGAGTTTCTCATTCAAACACACTTGAATATCATTGAATATCTATTTTTGTGAAAGGTTATTTGGGCAAGTATTATTGATAGAGAAAAGTGCGGCATAAAAAGTGAAGCAAAAAAAAAGTGCGACATAAAAAGTACGGCACAAAAACTACAACAAGAAAACTGTGGAAGAAAAGGTGTGGCATAAAAAGTGTGGTAGAAAAAGTGCGACATAAAAATTGCAGCAAAAAAAGTATGGCAGGAAAACTGTTGATGTAGGAGCATCACCAACAAGAACAAGTGGAGGACAGTTGGATATACACCAGCACGCATTTAGAAGACATTTAAATTTCAAATGAAGAACATTAATGTAATAGCTGGAAGGATGTAATTTCTCTTAAATATTTTGGGGATTGTAATGCATATCTTGAGTGTTTTCTCTCATCTGTCGGTTGGAGGCATTTAATGTAATAAATGTAAAGTAGTTATAGTCTTTAATTTTGATAAGATAGCTTAGAGTTGTAGGAGGGAAAACTCAAAAAAATCTCCCTCGTAAATATTGTATGATTTTATTCTCATTGTAAGTAAGTTGTAGAGCAAGAGAGCATAAGAGAGGAGAGAGGAACAAAGATTGTAGAAGTTGTATGAGAAGATAGTTGTTGCTATGGAAACCATGTACAAAAGATCTTGAATTAATATAAGAAAGCTTTAGTCCAATTTCATGGTGCTCTTATTGTTACTATTTGCATCTATTGAATGGTATTTTTACAGTTTTCTTATATGCTCTGTTATGCATTTGTTTCAATGCTTTATGTGTATGATTTCATGTTGAATGTATGAAGTATGTGAGAGGGACAGTATGAGTTTTAATTGTTTCTCTTCCTGAGAATTTCTGCAAGGAGTGTAGTGAAGGTCCGCAAGGAGCGCGTTGACAAAATTTTGAGTTTTACCTCTGAAAAGATCAGGAGAGATAGAGTTGTTCTTATACCGACATAAGTGCATGTATAGCTCAGAGTCGTGCAAGGTGTGCACATGCTGAGAATAAGTCCTAGAATTTTCCAACCCAAGGGAGCAGTTGAAGAACTTATGTCGCAAGGAGGGCACATAGTTGGAAGATATCAGATAATCAAAGATTATCGTGAGAGTCATGCAAGGTGTGCGTAGGATGAGAAGAAGTCTTAGACTTTTCCAACCAAGGGAGTGGTTGAAGAACTTCTGTCACAAGGAGTGCACAGAGTTGGAGTGTTCAAATAACCAGAGGTTATTGTGAAGCCGCAAGGAGTGCGAGAAAGATTCCTTAAAATCCTTGAGTTTGCAGAAAGAATCAAGCTTACGAAGGATAGAGACTTGGAAATTTCAGAGGAAGGATGAGGGTCGAAGTTCCCTCGCATAAATCAAGATCAGGAGGAAATACGCCGAGTTATTTGGTGAGGAACTATTGAGAGTCTGAACGAATGGTTGGAATTATCAAAGGGAGAAACATCGATTTCCGTGGACTGTTGGATCCAATAGATCCTTGGAGAGGATAAGACCGAGTGTATTTCAACACTCGCAAGACCAAAATAAAGGGTAGCCGTTGGATCATGGGAAACAAGGATTGTCGATTTGGCATAGCGGTCATCACGGGTTCGTATTTCAGGAGAAGGGGAGATGGCCACTTCACAAACCCCCAACACACAAAATCTCGACGTGATCGAAAGTTGGGCCCTAGGTCGCAGCCAAGGATCACATCAGTGAATAATTTAAGGGAGGAGCTAGGAATTGTTATCCCATTTCGGGGTTTCTGGAATCAGAGGAGTCGGGGTGCCTGGTAACGGAAGTCTTGACATCATGAAACGCAACACACCTTTTGGGGTTAAGTTTTTGGTCATGTTTCTGGTCACGTGGATCAGAGGCTCGCGTCTAGTGCATGTTTGCATGGGTGGAGAACATAAAAGGATACCCATGGTTATATACGTGAAGGTTTCCAACAGGGACCAAGGAGCCATTTCAGCTTAGGAATAGGAATATCCAAAGACAGGGAGGTCAAGTAGACCTTGCTGAGGTGGGGATCTATGTCAGGTGGTATCAGAGCTTACAACTATTGTTTTCTGTAAGCAAGGGAAGACATGGGACATTTGTGATTTGAATTCTCCCTAGACATATTGAAACAATTACGCCAAGAAGACGTCAAGAAAGACCGATGCCCGATCCAGCTGTGGAAAGGGAGATGAGAAAACTTCATGCTTGATTAGATGCCATGGAGACAACACATAGGTGAACACCTGATGCTGGAGATATCAATGAGGCCGAAAGTGAGAACGAAGATGGAGGCGAAGAAGAAGTTGTAGCCAAAGATGCTGCAGAGGAACATCTATTTAAAGTTGTTTCAAGAATAGCTGCCAGAGCAAAGTTAGACATCCTGATGTACGAAGGAAACTTGGACATTGAGGAGCTGCTAGATTGGTTTAGAGCTCTAGATAAATACTTCTATTATGAAGATATTGAAGAAGATAAGAAGGTAAAGCATGTTGTCACTAGACTGAAAGGGCATGCAACACTATGGTGGGATGAACTGCAGGTTGACAGGCGTTGCAAAGGCAAACAAAGAATCAAAAGATGGTACAGGATGGTAGCTAAGATGAAAGTTAAATTCATACCCATAGATTACCAAATCAATCTATTTCGAAGAATGCAGAATTAGAGATAGAAAGGGATGACAGTGAAGGAATATACAGAGGAATTTTATAGGTTAAACATCAGAGTTGGTCATCGCTAGAGTGATGATGAAAAGGTCGCCATATATATGAATGGCCTGAGATATGAGATTCAAGATGAGATGAGCATGGTGACAATCAAGAATGTACAAGATGCTTATCAGTTTGCTTCAAAGGCAGAAGTGAAATTGGCCCGAAAGCAAGGTCAAAGGGGCAGAGGTAGAAGTCAGAGTAGAGGCAAAGCAATTTCCCAAGACAAAGTACAGAAGCCCAAGGATGAAGAGAAGAAACCACATAACCACCCAGAAAGGGGAGGGAGTTCACAAGGGAGACAGTATGCCGATATGAAAACTTTTCCTCGAGCAAGAGGAAGAGGAAGAGGCATAGGAGGTGAAATAAAGTGTTTTGTTTGTGGAAATATCAGACAAAAATCTTGGGAATGTCCTGATATAAAAAGAGATGGAGGAGAAGCTCACATTTCAGAGGCACAAAGGTGAAATGTTGAGGTAGAATATGCAGAAGGTGGAAGATCCTTAATGATGAGGAAGAATCTCTTGAAGCTGGAGAAAGAGATGGAGAATCCAGTCCAGAGGAACAGTTTATTTAGGACTGCTTGCAAGACCAAGGATAGGGTATGCAAGGTGATAGTTGATAGTGGAATCCAAGCCCATACAATGTTTTGTGGTTGCAAAAAGGACATCGGGTAACTGTCACTAAACAATGTTTAGTTGAATTTAAGATAGGGGGATATAGAGATGAGATCTTATGTGATGTTATTCCCATGGATGTTTGTCATCTTTTGTTGGGGAGGCCATGGAAATATGACAAAAATGTTACTCATGATAGGAGAAAGAATACTTACACTTTGGATAAGAATGGTAGGATGCATATGTTGCTGCCAATTGAAGACAAGAAGGTGAAAGCAGAAGCAAGAAATACTATACTTCTCATGAGTGGGAAGGAACTTCTGGATGAAGCCAAGAAAGATCAAGAAATGCAGTTTTCTATGGTGAGAAAACCTAGAGTCATTTTGACCACTACCTTAATAGATGATTTACCTGAGGAAATTCAGGAACTGCTGGAGAATTTCGCTGATATAGTGGTGGATGACTTACCTTGTTCGTTGTTGCCCATCAGAAGTATAAGCCATCACATCGACCTTATACCAGGGGAAAGTTTGCCAAACAAAGAAGCATACATATTGATGCCACATGAGAATGAATAGGTCAATAAGCAAGTCCAGTATTTGATGGATAAAGGGTTGATTAGAGAAAGATTGAGTCCATGTGATGTGCGAACAATGTTAAGTCTGAAGAAATATGGTGCATGGAGGATGTGAACACAATCGGGGGCTATAAACAAAATCACCATCAGGTATAGATTTGCTTTACCCAGGATGGATGACTTGATGGATTGCTTGAGTGCGACAAAGTTTTTTTTAAAACTTGATTTGAAAAGCAAATATCATCAGATTAGAATGAGGGAAGGTAATGAATGGAAGACAACATTCAAGATGAATGAAGGATTGTATGAATGGCTTGTCATGCCGTTTGGCTTGACAAATGTGTCAAGTACATTTATGAGATTAATGAACGAAGTCTTGAAAGATTTCATTGGGAAGTTTGTAATTGTATATCTTGATGATATACTAGTCTTCACTAAGACCGAGGAAGAACATTTGAGACATTTAGCTTTAGTGATGAGGAGGTTGCAACAAGAGAAATTGCTGATAAATATGAAGAAGTCGTCTTTCATGAAGACATAACTCATTTATTTGGGTTTCGTGATCTCTTCAAATGAGTTGAAGATGGATCCTGAAAAGGTAAAAGAAATCAAAGAGTGGTCATCTGCAAGGAATATCTTTGAAGTCAAAATCTTCCATGGACTAGCCTGTTTTTACAGGAAGTTCATTAGAAATTTTAGTGGGATTTGTGCGCCAATGATGGACACAGTCAAGAAAATACATAAATATTTTCATTAGACAGAAGAAGCAGAAAGAAGTTTCAAGTTGTTAAAGGAGAAGATAACTGGACAACCAATTCTGGTTCTGCCATATTTTAGCCAAAAATTTCAAGTGAGATGTGACGCAAGTGGATTTGCGATTGGAGCAGTCTTAAGTCAAGACAATAGACCAATTGCATACTTTAGTGAGAAGCTGAACGAGACCGAGACAAAATATTCCATGTATGATAAGGAGTTTTATGTAGTCATACAAGCGTTGAAGAAATGGAGGCACTGCTTGGTTCCAAAAGAGTTCGTTTTGTATAGCGACAACCAGGGCTTACAGTTTATAACCAGAACGGAAAAGCTGAACCAAAAACATGCAAAATGGGTTGAATTTATGCAAAACTCTACTTTTGTTATAAAACACATTTCTAGAACTGCTAACAAGGTTGTTGATGCATGAGCAGGAAATGTTTGATTCTGTAGGAGTTTCGAGTGAAGACCTTAGGTTTTGATAGCCTTAAGGAAATGTACTGAGATGATTCAAATTTCAAGGATGCTTATGAAGCATGTGAGAATCCTGTTCTGAGAGATAGAAGCCAGTGGATTGAATATTTAATTCAAGATGGGCTGTTATTTAAAGGAAATCAATTTTGTATCCCAAAGAGTTCTATGAGAGAAAGCCTTTTGAAGGAAAAACATAGTGGGGGATTCGCTGGACATTTTGATCATGATAAAACATTTGTGCAACTGAACAATTTGTATTATTGGCCAGGAATGAGGACATATGTCAAAAGGTTTGTCAACATATGTAGAAGCTGCCAACACACAAAGGGGAAAAGACATAATACAGGGTTGTATCAACCATTTCCAATACCAGAGAGGTCGTGGGACACGGTAAGCATGGATTTTGTGTTGGGACTACCAAGGACACAAAGACATTGTGATTTCATATTCATAGTAGTCGACAGATTCTCAAAAATGGCACATTTCATTTCGTGTAAGAAAACAAGTGATGCAACACACATTGCAAACCTATTATTCAAAGAAGTTGTTCGACTTCATGGTTTACCCAAGAGTATTGTTTCAGACAGAGATACCAAATTTGTTGGTCATTTATGGAGGACACTATGGAAGAAGGTGGGGACGAATTATCTTTTAGCTCAACATATCACCCTCAGACAGATGGACAAACTGAGGTAGTAAATCGAAGTTTGGGGGACTTATTGAGAAGTTTGGTAGTTGAACATCATAGTCAGTGGGATTAGATTCTGCCGCAAGTGGAATTTTCATATAATGACTCACCTAATCGGAGCACAGGACAAAGCCCATTCCAGATAATGTATGGAATGCATCCAAGAGAAGTATCCGAGTTGAGAGACATGGATCAGAATGACTTCAGGAGTGCTGGAGCAGAATATTTTGCAGCAGAGATGCATAAGCTCCACAGTAAGATTAAAGAGCAGTTGTAGAGTTCCAACCAGGAATACAAGCGCAAAGAAGATCATCACATGAGAGAGCTTCAATTCTAAGTGGGAGACTTGTTCTTAGCACATCTAAGAAAAGAAAGGTTCCCAAGAGGAATGTATAATAAGATGAAGATGAAAAAGATAGGACCGTGTAAAATCTTGCGGAAATTTGAGGCCAATGCTTACGAGATAGAATTTCCAGATGGTGTGGGAATATCGCCCATATTCAACATAAACGATCTGTACCCTTACAGAGTAGATGAAACAAGAGGAGAAGAGAATAAATAGGAGATTCAATGGGTCAAACAGATGCATGTAGCTGAAAATCCGCAGATGGAAAAGATCATTGATCAGAGAGTTAGCAAGAAAACCTGGAGGAAGACATATCTTGAATATCTGATAAAATGGAAAGGACATCTGATTGAGGATGCCAGTTGGGAAAGTGAAGCAGATAACCAGAAACATGGACATACAGTACAGGAGCTCATGGACAGGAGTCCATGAATTTTTCAGCCAGAGGAGTATGATGTAGGAGCATCACCAACAAGTGCGAGTGGAGGACAACTGGATATACACCAGCACACATTTTGAAGACATTTAAATTTCAAAAGAAGAACGTTAATGTAATAGCTGGAAGGATGTAATTGATCTTAAATATTTTGGGGATTGTAATGCAGATCTTGAGCATTTGCTCTCATCTATCGGTTGGAGGCATTTAATGTAATAAATGTAATGTAGTTGTAGTATTTAATTTCGATAAGATAGCATAGAGTTGTAGGAGGGAAAACTCAAAAAAATCTCCCTCGTATGTATTGTATGATTTTATCCTCATTGTAAGTAAGCTATAGAGCAAGAGAGCATAAGAGAGGAGAGATGAACAAATATTGTAGAAGTTGTATGAGAAGATAGTTTTTGCTATGGAAACCATGTACAGAAGCTCTTGAATTAATATAAGAAAGATTTAATCCAATTTCATGGTGTTGTTATGGTTACTATTTGCATCTATTGAATGGTATGTTTACAGTTTGCTTATATGATCCATTATGAATTTGTTTCAATGCTTTATGTGTATGATTTCATGTTGAATGTATGAAGTCTGTGAGAGGGAGAGTATGAATTTCAATTGTTTCTCTTCCTGAGAATTCCTGCAAGGAGTGTAGTGAAGGTCTGCAAGGAGCGTGTTGACAAGATTCTGAGTTTTACCTTAGAAAATATCAGGAGAGATAGAGTTGTTCTTATACCAACATAAGTGCAAGTATAGCTCAGAGCTGTGCAAGGTGTGCACATGCTGAGAAGAAGTCGTAAAATTTTCCAACCTAAGGGAGCGGTTGAAGAACTTCTGTTGCAAGGAGTGCACAGGGTTGGAAGATATAATATAATCAGAGATTATCATGAGAGGCGTGCAAGGTGTGCGTAGGCTGAGAAGAAGTCTTAGAATTTTCCAACCAAGGGAGTGGTTGAAGAAATTCTATCGCAAGGAGTGCGCAGAGTTGGAGTGTTCGAATAACCAGAGGTTATTGTGAAACCGCAAGGAGTGTGAGTAGGATTCCTTAGAAGCCTTGCATTTGCAGCAAGAACCAAGATTAGGAAGGATAGAGACTTGGAAAGTTCAGAGGAAGGACGAGGGTCGAAGTCCCCTCACAGAAATCAGGTTTAGGACGAAAGACACCAAGTTATTTGGCAAGGAGCTATTGCGAGTTTGAACAGACGATTGGAATAATTAGAGGAAGAAACATCGATTTCCGTGGACCATTGGATCCAGTAGATCCGCAGAGAGGATAATACCGAGTGTCTTTTAACACTTGCAAGCCCAAAAGAAAGGGTAGCCGTCGGACCACAGGAAATGAGGATTGTCAATCTAGCATAGCGGTCATCGCGGGTTTGTATTTTGGGAGAAGGGAAGAGGGCCACTTCACAAACCCCCGACATGCGAAATCCGCTCGAAATTTGGGCCCTAGGTCATAGTCAAGGGTCACATCAATGAAGAATTTAAGGGAGGAGCTAGGAACTACTAGCCCATTTCGAGGTTTCGGGAATCAGAGGAGTCGGGGTGCCTTGTAACGGAAGTCCCGACATCGTGAAACATGACGCACCTTTTGGGGTTAAGTCTGTGGTCATGCCAGTGGTCACATGGAGTGGAGGCTCATGTTTAGTGCATGCTCACGCGGGCAGACCACATAAAAAGAGACCTGTGGTTATATGTGTGAAGGGTTCCAGTAGGGACCAAGGAACCATTTCAGCTTGGGAATAGGAAGATCCAAAGACCAGGAGGTCAAGAAGACCCTTTTGAGGTGGGGGTCTGCGTCAACTAGGACAGAAAAAGTGCGGAAGAAAAAGTGTGGCAGAAAAAGTGCGGAAAAAAAATCATAGCAAGAAAAGTGCGGCAGAAAAATTGCGACAGAAAAACCACGGCAGTGGATTTGCGACACTGGATTCGCGTCAACATAACGCTACAAGAACAAAAAAAAGGTATGGTTCTCATATGTGTAGTGTTTAATTTATGAATCAAGTTGAGGGTTTTCCTTGTAAATATGTTGGATTCCCTCTTGAGAGTTTATGGCTTGCTGTAGAGTTGATCTGAGGCAGATCTACTGAAGTTTAGTATTGGTTCATGTTTGAGGGATTTTGGTTGATGTATGTTGCTGAAGTTATTGGTATAGATAGAGGTTGTATAACAATGAGGCTCTAGCACATGGTTTGAGGTACAAACTTGTGGTATAGTGTTTGAGGTATATGTGATCAAATCAGATTGGTTGATGAGTATACAGTGACAGGCTTCTCAGTGACATATTCAGTTTCTATATTTGAGCTATATATGATCAGATCAGATTGGTTGATGATTTGGAAGATACATGAGGTGTATAGTTGATGATGTTGGTACATATTGATGAGTCAAAGTTGATGTGTAGTTGATGCATGATTGGTACATACTTGGTACATGGTTGGAGGTACTTGCTAGTATTATTGTTGACACATGGTTTATGGATGATGTAGCATACTTGTCTTGGTATATTATTAGAAACACATATTGATCTTGGTGATGATTATGAGTTGTTGTGTTATGCTTGGTTTATGCACATCTTGGTGATATTGTGCATATGGTTGAGATTTGTCTGGGTGAGTAGATCTGATTTGGTTGATAAGATTGATGAGACAGATTGTTGTGATGGGTTGTTTGGACAGGTTATTTGTGCAGGTTTGGTGCATGCTTGATGCACTTATTTATGGTACGGGTTGATGTATGGTACATGTTCACACATGTTATTGGTACAGGTTGATTACAGGTTGTTACCCGTGATTTTGGTCATCATGATGGTGTATCAATGATGGTGAACTTAGGCTCCTCATAAGAACTTTCTCCTGAGAAAAGTTACATTCATCTCTTCCCAGAAAACTCACTTTTGAAAAGAGTTTGCAGGTTGCTAGTATACCAGGATGCGAGAATGACCCATTCTCGCAGGCTGCCTTAAGCCAGGGTGTGAACTTCTCGCACTGTGCAACATAGCTAGGGTGTGAACCTTCTCTAAATCTTGGAAAAAGGTGGATTCTCGATGGTTCTAGAAGGGAATCTTCTAGAAGAATGGGTTGGCATTCGAATGGTTATCCTTGTACTAGATTCCCTGATATTGTAGGATCATTCTCATCCAAGTAATCATCTCATTCTCTCTTATATATTGAGAGAATTCTCATGGAAAAGGTTAAGTAAGATTCATTGGAGAATTGGTGAAAGAATTGTGTGAAGGACCTAGGTTGAACAGGAGCTTGGAGACTCTAGCAAGTCTATCAAGAGGATTTGATCTTCTTCATACAAGGATTGAGCAAGTGTGTGTGTTGGAGCCAAGAGCCACCGAAAGGGAGCTTGCGACATCAAGGCGATTAGGTTGTAATGTTCTACTTTCAATTAATATGATGCAGTGGCATGTCCTTTTCCCATAAAGTTATTCTCACTTTATTGTGTAATTCCTTGATCATACACATAAGTTGTCAGTTGAATATATTTTTCTATCTTCACTTTGGTTGGTTTGCATTGTCTTGGTCTTGACTTCACGAGAGCACCGAAGTGAAGTGGGAGCAACAGAGACCCTAGGAAGTGATACTAAGGTATGTTACTTGTTCCTTCCTACTAGCTAATTCAATGGTCAAAACTTAGAGAAAGAGTCATGTCCTGTCCTGTTTTGTTCTAGATCCAGGTGGATCTAGGGAGATCTGTTAGTGTCCACACCTACCGATTAGTCCGATAACAAAATTGGCGACTCCACTGGGGAGATAACCTGTGTTCTTTGTGGTTTTTGGTATTTTTCCTTGGCCATTTGTTCTTGCCTTACCTTTCTCCATTCATATCAATCTCTGAGTCTTCAGGATACCCTGATAGACCCTTTGGGTCCATAGGCCTTTTCAAATTTTGTGTCTTTTTCCAAAAAATTGACTAGTTTCATACATTCTTGCACTGCACTCCACAACAGCCTATGAGAACATACTGAGTTCACACACTGCCTTTAAGACTTTGGCATGATCAACTGCCCAGATCATTATAAATGCCTAACTAGACCTTTGTGGACCTTTGGTTGATGTTCTCTTGTCTTCGCTTTTGTGCACGAACAGTCTTAGGATTTCAAAGGCTCTTCCTGTCACTTTTGTCTTGACATTCGTTTCTTGACTTTTCTTTGTAAGGATATACTCTCTGATTTTGGAATCTGAGTGTGCTTGATGGGTTAAGGACCGGTGATTGGTTGAAACTTAATTTTATTTGTCTTTATCATTTGCTCATTGTTTGAAAACTCATTTTTCTCACGCAATTGACAAGACAAGTTTGGTTTGCTTGTTATTTTTGTTTCCATTGAAAGAGTGGTTTGGGTTTTTTTATCTATTGCTTGTTCATTGGTTTTTGATTTTCTGCACTCTCACCATTATGGTGTAGGTCCTTTTTGAAAAGTGAACAAACGTTTTTCTTTCAAAAGCATTTTTCATCTTCGAAAGCATTGAAAATCAATTGTTGAAATTATTGAAAAAGAAACAATAGAGAATGGTTATTCTTGCGTGATTTGTTGCACTTGCATTTTAAAGGAAATTGTGTCTTGTAGTTCAAATTTGATCCGGAAAACTTCTCTTCCCCTCTCGTACATAGGATTCATTGAACGAAAATTGCTCTATTTCATTCTTATCCATGCATCGTTGGGTCAGAGTCTTATACAACATCAGTTTCATCTCCACTTCCTTTGAGTAACAACAACCCTTAATAACACTGCGCAATCATAAAATTTAACTAGTAACTCTTGTCTAGGGCTCTATTACACCAACACTTAGCTAGGCTAGTGCTTTGGAGTAGGAAGAGAGATACACTCTCCAAAGCACAAAACACACAATAGCATCTTGTGTTAAGGAGTGTTAAATTCTATTTGCAACATCTTGTCCTGGGAAGCCCTTCTCACACAAGGGTTAAACACAAGTTCGCATTGATATTGGCAGAGTTACTCACCCTGCTTTGCTGATATCGGTGTAGAGATTTCACGTATTATGGGGATCACTCGGAGGTATACCGACAATGATGAGTGGAGGCCTTTTGAGTTGATTTCAGGCTAGATACCCTGCCCTTGCGTGTGGATCGAATTGTCGATTGTCCCCCCAGGCTTTATTATTGTTGGTAGTAGCCTTAGTGGCCTATCTTTCTAGGTTCTTACATGAGGTGACTGTGAAGGGGAAAGTCTTCACGGTACCTGGAATCGACGTTGACTAAACTCACTCGGGCTCCTTGGAGGGTATACCCACGATTATGTGTGGGAGCTTGCACCAGGGTGTAAGTCCGTTAAGCAGGTTGTCAGTGTAACTTTTCCACCCTAGCCCAGCCCCTTCTCGTCTCGTTGTTGCGACGTTGGATTTCATCACCAACTAGTGGTTTCGGCATTAGAAGGTCTTGTTTGCTTGGTGTTGCTTCCTAGATTTTGTTTACTAGCGCGTGTTGTTTGTTTATCAAAGTTGACCATAGGATTTTCTTTGTGAAGTTTGTCATTCGGTTAGAATAGCTCCTCCACGTCATTCACGTAGAATGCAAGGTTTATCTCTAGAGCACCTGGAAGGTTCTCAACCCTTGCCTACCAGTACACCTGAGGGATCTCCTTGACAAAGTGAAGTCCCAGTCGTCACCACGCCACAAGTGGAATGAACTGACTCTCTCGAACATTTTCGAATCACCAATACTCGAGAGGACTTTCGACTTCACCCTGATTCTGAGCGACCGTTTATGTGACTAAATTCTTCCAGATACTTAGTTATTACATCTTCTGGATCACCAGTTGGACCCTTTCCCAGCATAGAAGGCCAAGATCTTTTTTGGTCTATAGGTGTTTTTCAACGGGACCTTTATGGTCCAGGCTCACTTGTGATTTCTGAAATCACCCCACTTATGATTTCGACAATCTCTAGTCCAGAGACAATACCGTTTACTGCCGCCTATCACTTTACTATTCCTATTGAAATGGCCCATCAAACAGATACTACGAGTGTTCCAACCGGGTTTACTGCGGTTAGTCTCGCTCCCATCAGCACACCGTGAACGCCCAACGTTACTCTGACACTACCACCTGGATACCATGCATTGCATGCTTCCATTCCCACTCCTGTGCAAACTCCATCTGGCTCTCCTAGTGGTCCTTCATCTTCTGGGCACTCTCTTCCTAGTTTT
The DNA here is from genome assembly GCA_032191745.1 of Picea mariana. Taxonomy (NCBI): domain Eukaryota; kingdom Viridiplantae; phylum Streptophyta; class Pinopsida; order Pinales; family Pinaceae; genus Picea; species Picea mariana. The sequence continues at coordinate 88,647 of JASDQU010308353.1, read as the reverse complement.
ATTCCAACACTCCCTCAATTTCCTTTTGGAGGACCCTCCTCGTCTTCTACTGGCAGTCTTAATCCTAGTGGCACTATTCTGTCATTCACACCCACTTATCAGATTCCCGTCGGTGGACAATTTCACCAAGGTGGCATGACTCAACCCTCTTTCAGCGAGCAAATTCCTCTTGGAACGCAAGTCCCAATTGGAACACAACCCCCAATTGGAACACTGCCCCTAATTGGAACACCACCTTCGATGGGAGGATCGACCCCACCTTTTGGACAAAACATACCTCCGTCCTTGGCCCAATATTGGAATCAATTGATACAACATCCTCCTCTATCGACTGGGGGGTAGCAGTTTCCAGCTGCATCTGTAATACCCCCTAGTATGGGTCAACCATATCCCGGTTTGTTCAATCCTATTTGGGGCTTGACTTCTCAAACTCATGTTCCTATTCCAAGATACAATCCCATGAGTTACTATCCTCTCCAACCACCACTGCATCTGCCTGGGTCTTCACATTATATGCAGTCTGCTTATGGTCCTACTGGTTTGCCGACGGGGCTTCCTCCCCAAAGCCACCAGTACCCGCAGGTGAATCGACAGTTACCCTTTATCGCCACTTTGGATCTTCCGTATTTGTCAAGAATTTTAAATGATCCAATTCGTCACTCTCCCCAATGGCCTGCTATCCCATCCAAGCTACCATCGGACATTCCTAAATTCGATGGAAAAGAGGGAGAGGACCCGAATAATCACATTATGACTTTTCACTTATGGTGTTCATCCAACTCTTTGATGGATGACTCTATTCGTTTATGTCTTTTTCAACGAACCCTCACAGGTTCTACTGCGAAGTGGTATATCGAATTACCACGGGTTTTCTTCTCTGACTTCAACACCCTAGCTATGGCTTTCCTCACACACTACCAGTTACCGATTCATTATGACACGGGGACCGAGATTTTGACTTCCTTCAAACAGAACAAGGCCACTCATATATCCGATCACATTCATGAGTGGCAACGCAGACGACGTCTCATTAAACTCAAACTCCCCGATCAGTTGCTAGCAGAATGGTTCACAAAATCATTTGTGAATGACATCGGTCATGACATTTCCATGGGTGGAGTGGTCACGGAAAAGAAAGCTATAAGTCATGCTCAATATCTTGACCTCGTTTACTCACAAATGGGTACCCTCTACGATTTACTTCCTGACTTACCTCGTCCTTCTAGTTTCGCCACTTCAACTACTCCAGTTGCTTTGCATGCGGTTGACGGTGTGATTGGTACTTTCCAGGCCCAACCACATTCCACCTCAAGCACAAAATCTAAACCTTCTTATTCTAATGCTCAAAATGCTCCGTCTCCTACCCCTCCCAACGACAAGACTTTGAGGTAAATGCAGTTCAATCTACCCTAGTCAGTAAAAACAAATCCAAAAAGGGAAGGGGTAAGAATAAGGAGGGAAAAAATACTTCTCAAGCAGAGCAAACCAAAACTACCCCTGTTGACGATCGGGATAAGCACAAACCACGATACCCTTGTCTTATCTATGGTGATTATCACTACACGAAGGATTGTCCACGACGCACCGAGGTCACTAAGTTCCTTTAAGGAGCTCCAAAACCACCTGCTCGGACAATTTTGTCCCAACCCTTCCCGTCTCAACAACAGGCTTAGTTGGTCATTCATGACCAACCCTCATCCTCTACTACGTATTATGTATTGATGTGTACTAGCGATTCAAAGCAGAGTGACATTGCACTCACTACTCGTGACAAAGATTATTCTCCCTCGAAAGAGAAGGTTGATGATCTACCTCCTTCCTTGGTACAACCCTCTCCCACGACTCCACCTACCAATGGTCCTCTTCATCTCGAACGACTGAGCCTCGACATAGTTCTTCGACCCCCCCCAAAGGGCGTCATTTGAAAATTGGATTTCAATCTACATGCTCGTGCTGCCCAGAACTACAACATTGTTGAAGATCTGGCCCAAGCACCTTCTGCGATGTCAGCCCTCGAAGTCCTTCAAAGTTGTCCTACGCAACAAAAGGCACCATTGAAAGTTATCGGTGGAATTGATCCGACGGATACGAATTTAAAAATCTTTGACTTGGAAGATCACATTCCAAGGTTACCCCCTCAACTCGCATTCCAGATCCAAGTGATTGTCTCTGACAAAAACATTTGTCGAACCGTTATCGACAAGGGTGCCTCGACGTGTGTCATGTCTCTTACTTGCTGGAAAGCCATTGTCTCTCCCCCTTTGAACGAATCCCAGAACACTCTTAAAGCCTTCAATGGCTCTGGTTTTAAGCCCTACAGTGTCCTCCCTTCATTGCCCATCACGTTAGAAGGAAAAACGGTCCAAGTTGAAGTGGACGTCTTCGACGCTCCCCTTGATTACAATCTTCTGCTTGACCACAACTGGATTGATTCCATGCGCGCATTAGTGTCGACCCTTTTTCGAGTGGTACGTTTCCCACATCAAGGGAAGGTCATCACTATCGACCAATTAGCCTTCTTTAATTCTGATACCCATAATGGAAATGTATCGTTCATCGCTAAAACCCCACCAGGTTATGAGAACGTCAGTGTAGGCCTTATCAAAGACTTTTCGTTAATGGGTACTTTCCCCATTCCACCGCCCGATGTTCCACGTTCGTCCGTTGCTTCAATCAACACGATCTCCACCTCGATTCATGAACTTCCTGCGTCTCACGACCCCTGGATAGTACCTGACCATGGAGATTACCTTCGTTACAGTGACAAAATGTCGTTAAGTCTGGTTGAATCCGCCTATCAGGCCATTCAATCGACAACACCTTCTACCCCCTCTCTTGGTGAGTTGTCTCCCGATCCTTTTCGTGTCATTTTTACCACTGAAAATATGATCATGTATGTCATGGAAGACACCCCTTGGGATGATGGATATCATCGTTTCATCCTCTTTCTGGAGCAACATACCATTGAGAACTATCAACGAATATCGACCCCGTCGACTGTTGTCGTCATCTCAACCATTCCCGGGTCCACACACGATGTGTTTTCCGAAGGGAACCTAAGAAATATCTCGCCCACTATTCCCCTTGACATCTTCGTTAAACCTGGGATTGTCGAAAATGTCCATATCGGAGCCTGATGTTCTTCTGACGAAGTCATCACCTACACATCCCTTTTCAAAAAATTTTGTGACATCTTTTCCTGGAGCTATGAAGAAATGCTGGGTATCGACCCTGAGATTGTGATACATGAGATAAAGACATACCCCGATGCTAAACCCGTTCGGTAACACCTTCATCCAGTTCACCCACATAAAGCGGCTGCTATCAAACTCGAAGTCGAGAAACTTCTTAAAGCCGGCTTTATTTATCCGGTGGCTCTCACAGACTGGGTTTCTAATCTTGTCCCGATCGACAAGAAACAAGGAACAATTCCTGTATGCGTTGATTATAGGGATATTAACAGAGCTTGTCCCAAAGACAACTTTCCTACCCCCTTCGTCGATCAGATTGTCGATGATTGTGCTGGAAGTGAAATCTTCTCTCTTATCGATGGTTTCTCCGGGTATAATCAAATCAACATTTTTCCCGAGGATCAACATAAGACTGCTTTTATTTGTCCTTGGGGTACTTTTGCCTATCAAAAACTCCCTTTCGGTCTCAAGAACACTGGCGCAAATTTTCAATGCACTATGTCTTATGCTTTCCATGATATAAAGCACATCGTTCAACCATATTTGGACGATTTACCAGCTCATTCAATGCATTGAGTCGATCACCCAACCCACCTCCGAGCCATTTTCATCCACTGTCGGTTCTATCGTATACGTTTGAATCCTCATAAGTGCGTTTTCTGCATGGAATTCAGCCATCTTCTAGGTTTTATCATTTCGCATCAAGGGATCCGGGTGGATCCTTTAAAGGTTGAGGCAATCCTTAATCTCCCTCCTCCTTCTACACTTTGCCAGTTACAAAGTTTGCAGGGGAAAGCAAACTTTCTTCGTCGTTTTATCCCCAATTATGCCGAGATCATTCGTGGATTTACGCGGCTCTTAAAAAAGGGTTCTGATTTCGTCTGGGATACCATCGCCAACAATGATTTTGAAGCTTTGAAATTGTTCCTAACACGTGCTCCGCTTCTCTTTCTTCCGATTACAGTCGTGATTATTTCCTCTACCTTGCTGCCTCGGATTCCACTATTGGTATGGTTCTCATCCAACAAGATGATGCTAACAATGAACATGTGATTTACTACTTGAGTCAAAGTCTAATTCCTACTGAAATCAAGTATTTACATGTCAAAAAACTGGCCTTGGCTACCGTCCAATCCATCCAACGCTTCCGGCACTATATCCTCTTGCGCAATACTACGATGATTTCTCACTGCAACCCTATGCAACACATTCTTACACATCAATTTCTAGGGGGAAAATACTCCAAATGAATTTTGATACTCCAGGAGTTTGACTTGGAATTTGAATGCGCCAAGTCCAAGAAGTCCTTAGTGTTTGCTGAGTTGATATGCGACTTTCCCTATTCTGACACGAAAAATGTAGCAGCTGATTCATTACCCGATGAATCTCTTTTCCTTATTTGCACTAATGATCTTTGGTATGGTGATATCATTATATATCTCCAAACCCAGACTTTCCATCCAACTTTGTCCAGTACTGAGCAACGTCGAATATGATCCCAAGCTCGTCAATATATTATCCTCGTGGATACTCTTTATCGTCGGGGGATTGACTCCGTTTTTCGACGTTGCCTCACTTTCGACGAGGCCGAGAGAGCTCTGAATGACTACCATTCTGGAGCCTATGGTGGTCATATGTCTGGGTATGCTACTTCCCAGAAGATCTTATGCACAGGGTATTTTTGGCCTTCTCTATTTAACGACTGCATCATCGTCGTTCAAAAATGCCATGCTTGCCAGACCTATAATAACAAGATACAGTCGCATCCCTCTCCTCTTCACCCTATGGTCTTCATTGGTCCCTTTGCGAAATGGGGCATCGATTTCATGACATGTCACCCTCACTCAGCCGGGGGGTATGGATACATTATTGTAGCCGTCGATTACTTTACGAAATGGGCCGAGGCGATGCCGACATTTGACAACACTGGAAACACCGCAGCCTTATTCATTTTTAATCACGTCATAGCTCGTTTTGGTGTTCCCCAAGATATCGTCATTGATCACGGTAGCCACTTTCGAAACTTCATGATGTCTGAACTTACTGAAAAGTTGGGTCTTCGCCATGAAAACTCAACGCCCTATTACCCACAAGCCAACGATCAAGTCGAAGCAATTAACAAAGTTCTCATAACTATGCTCCAACGAATGATAGGGATTCACAAAACAAGTTGGCACACAATGTTGTTCTCGGCATTGTGGGTTTACTGGACATCCGTCAAGTACGCTACTAGGTTTACACCTTTTTGGTTAGTCTATGGTGTGGAAGCCATTCTCCCGATTGAATGCGAGATACCCTCTTTAAAACTAGCTGTTGAACTCCTACCAAACACTTCTGCTGAGGAAGAACGTCTATTGTATCTTATGTGATTAGACGAAACTCGACGTGATGCCACCTTAGTCATAGAAGCTCAGAAAAAACGTGTCAAGGCCCAATACGACAAACATGTCAAGCCTTGCGTTTTCTCTGAAGGAGATCTTGTTCTCCTCTATGAACAAGATCGAGATATGTTAGGAGTTGGAAAATTCGAAGCTATGTGGCGAGGTCGTTATATCGTTCGACGAGTTTTGGAAAAAGGGGATTATGAGTTAGTAGATTACGATGGTATCCCTTTGAGTGAACCCAGGAATGGGTTGTACTTGAAGAAGTACTATGCANCTGTGCATGAGTACTTGTATTTTTAATGTATCATACTTTTTGTGTGTTACTATAGCTTGCTTTTGTCGTTATCTGGTCTCTGCCCTTATGTGACGTTGTGTTTGATTTCCAGATGTCGGAGTCTTCGCTACCCTATATTGGCTTCGCTGATGGTGCTAGCCGTAGTACTCAGAACCTTGCTTCCACTGCATGGGCAATTTACGCCCCTACAAATGAACTTGTATCCTTACGAGGTGTGTGTCTCGGCCGTGCAACCAACAATGTTGCAGAGTATAGCACCGTTATCGAATTATTGGTTGATGCTATCTCGGAATATGTCATTTGGTTGTGCGACTCGATTCGCAGCTTGTAGTACTACAGTTAAGTAATGTCTATATTATTCGAAGTCCTACTTTGTTACGGGTGTATTTGCGAATTCGCCTTTTGGAGCATTATTTTGATTATATTGAATATCAACATATTCCTAGATGTCTAAATACATTAACTGATGCATTGGCGAACTATGTATTAGACAAATATTTGGATCATTTATAAATCAATCACATCAATTTTCACACAACATAAGATAAACCAGTAGAAGTCGTCTGTATATATAACGATCAAAAGAGTTTTTTACAAAAAAAGTTTTGTCCAAAGACCAAAATGTCAAAATCTGAAGCTCATGGCTTCTACAAAGTGACATCATGGATGACGTTCACGGTAACACATGACTGCTCGAGCAACCCTACGGAGCAGTCGACCCATGGACTCTGACACTCCTACTGTATGATGTTGATCGCGTCGTGGAACCTCTCCAAGAGGCATGTCTGAAATATCTACGGTCAAGCCCTCTAGGTTTTGTTCCACTACTTGATAATCCTCGATATATTGTGGCACTGGCGCTACCTCTCCTCGTCGTTGAATGGGAGAAGTACTAGGAGGTCGGTAAGGTCCAACATCTGTGTCATCAAAAATGAATTTTGTATTTAGTCTTTGAATGAACATATAAAAAACATTTGCATATGATACAAATTAACAAAAACATTTAAAATAAAAAATTTGTACTTCTTACCAAGTTCCCCCCACTAAGCGTCCTCTGGCAGGACTAAGTCTAGATCTCCTCAGAAATCCAACCCGGCATAAGCATAATCGTCGACCATCAACATCTGTGGTCGCATCCAATCGAAGAAGGTATCATCATACTTGATTATTGGTCCAGCTACGTGTCGGGCCATCAGCCGACACCATCTCAACATTCTTGAATCTATAGGAGCCGACAGATTCCACTCAACCTGCAGCCTCAGTAACGGAACCCTCTCAAGAAAGAAGGACACCAACAAAGATCCGTACCCTAATTTCTTCAGGTCACCTCGTCTACATTTGGTCAACTGCTTTTTCATACTACGAAGCACAACATCTGCCCAGTTAAAAACCCGAGGTTCAGTACACTCTATGGCATACTGGAAGTAACTCTGTAGCACCATGTGAGGAGCGAAGCTCCCAACAATCCGAGCAATGGTGAATAAGATAGTATGGAGGGTCAAATCCCCTACTCCCCAAATAGCTACTTTCCCTTTCTTCCTCTCTGCCTCGGGAACACAGTGTAAGCGACAGTACTCACTCATGAGCAGCCCACCACCTTTGCTACCAGTCAGGCTCACGTGGTACCCACGCCATGACAGTCCAGTCAAAAAGTAAATGTCCTCAATATCTAAGGACAATGTGTGGACCCCTACATGGAATACCTGCTAATCGGGATCCCACATATGCACAAGGTACTCTAATAACCTGACTTGGGCCCTCATGCCCGGGATACAAAAGTATTTCAGAAGGCCACAATTTCTCAAAGCGGCAATAGTGGGTGGATGATTTCCGGTAATGGAATTGTCTTCTTTGTGCTCCCTTTCATGCCATTCAATAACCATTTTGATGGCCAACTACCTGCATATGAAGCACAAGAAGAGGATTAGTAACTCTATTCATGATTTGGTTCTTTTTCATTGAGCAATTTAAAAAAAAAAAATTGTGCTTTGCGGTTCTCGCAGGCTACTGTGGGCTCACCTGCGAGAATGACCCATTCTCGCAGGTCCCATGTAGCCCACCTGCGAGAATGGCTGAGCGCAAGTAGGGCTCAAAAAACCAAATAAAAAATGAGTTTTTTACCAATGAAAATGAAAAATAAAACCATGAAAGAGTAGAGGACAAAGATCCTACCTCACTGTCACTGACGGTTCATCGAATGAATGCTCGTAACTCCCACAATCTGACACTAAATTTTGAGGGTAAAAGAGGGGTTTTTGGGCTCAAATAGTGGAAAGGTGAAAATGATATGGTAAAAAGAGTTTTTACTTCTTTATATTTACTTTTACCATATTATTTGGAGTTTTTTAATTATTTATTGATTAAAACCTAAACCCTAATGCCCTTTTGAGTGTAACTTTTGCAGGCGTAACGACTTCGATGGTCATGTACAGGGATGCGGACATAATTTTTCTTTTTTCATCGCATGTTTTGTTTGTTTTTTATGGTTTTTGTATAAAACCTTGAGCCGGGTCTTTGTCCATTCTCACGCTCAAAAATACATGAGAACGTGATCGAGCATACTTTTATCACTTTTTCGGGTTCAACAAGGTTATACGAAAAAGGAATCCCCCTGTAGTCCTCTTTAAGCTCTTTTCAGACTCTCTAAACATGAAAAGATAGCCGAGCGACCTTGCTATTTTCACGCTCGATAAAGTATTTGAAGAAAGCATCTGGTGAGCGATAATTTATCTCTTTTTCGGTCTCATTGGATTACTTTACGAAAAAGGAACCGAGAGAGTTCTCTTTTAAGTGTTTTTCTAGACTCTATAATCATGAAAAACCTTCAAGTTTTCTATCTTTGGACTCGTTAAACAAACATCGATAGACCCGTAATGGGACCGAACCACTCCTTCCTAGGGTTCGTTAAATATACTTCGAAGGAATTATCCGAAGGATAAGATTATATCAGCAAGCATATGTTATCCTCCTCAAGCTTGCGTAAAAATAAAGAGGTACTCACCAGAAATGGTGGGGGAAAATTTGGGAAAGGGATATGTTATCATCTTCGTATTGATTGGCAGTAAGTGTCGCTCTTGAACATGACACCCCCTATTCATTATATTTGAAGCCGGTTTGGGAAATCCATTTGTCTCTCATTCGGTTTGCTACAAGGTCATTCCCTGTGTCGTCTTTGAGTCAATGCTTCCAAATCATTGGTCGTGTCGTTCATATGTTCAAGAGAAGTTCATACGAAACCTCTATTGAGTTGGCCATCTGCAGTTGTCCATTCTCTCTGTGTCGGCCTTTCCTGTGTCCAGTTCAACTTACATCATACTCTGTTTCACCTTCAAAATCTGTTACTCATTTCGTGTCATTAATGGGGGATACATCAAGGCCCTCCTGTGACGAGTTTTGTTCCATCGACTTCAGCTCATTATCCAGAATCGAGACTTAGAAATTCTTTGGTACCTTGGAACTTGCATGCCTCAATGGCAGGTTCCTCGCTTTCGACAGTGGGTTTACATCATTGACCCCTGATTGAAAGATTCCGTTGGATGTTCTACTTCAACTCATTCATTCACATTCAAGGGATTGTACTAGTGTACCTTGGGAGTCATTGACATCAATGGTGATTTCCCTCGCACTTGTTAACGGTTT